>VDFB02295703.1:0-45982 GCA_007258455.2 Sequoia sempervirens
AAATGTGAACAAGTGTTTTTCTATCTAAATGTGCAAGACTTAACTAGAAATGCAAAATGAAATAACATAAGACCACCTCACGATTGGGCTACGTTTAACACAAATAAAAGAAGAAAACAAAACAAGAATTATACCTTTTATCTGTGTTGTTCCTTGGTTGGCCCTCGATGCAACTTGATGTGTATGTTCCTTGGATGGAAATGTGATGAAGGGTGGATGCAAGGTGGTGCGGATGCAATGAAGAATGTGGGTGTGCAATGAAAGCTTAAGGATGCTACAATGGAGGGTGAACTTGGACTTAAATGCAAATGCAAGTGATATAGCTAGTTATGTAAAAATGCTTGAAATTGGCTTGAGAATTTGAGGAGGCAATAAGTGCTAGAATATCTAAGTTGTATGAACCATAAAGGGGGATGTTATAGAAGAAATTGAATTATTTAGAATTCTACATTTATAATTTAGCCACCATGGCAAGATGAGAGGAGCTATGGTGGTGAACTCTAACACTAGTACATTTTGACCAATTTTTTGGCGTGACCCATCGAGAATTCGGCCAATTTCATCGTTATTATTTAGTTGAAATTTCAATGACATTTGAAATGTTGAGAGAGTGCAGCGCGACATCAATAATAGTCAAAATTAGTCAAATGTCTTTATGTCTATCTTGACATGTGGAGGATGAAGTGTCCAAAGGACATGGTGAGATAGAAGGGATACAAGTGATGTGGAGCAAGGACAAGTACTTTGAAAGTACCTTGGGAGATGAGAAGATTTCTTCAAAATGAAACTTCTTGTTCCCACATGAGAGGAAAGTGACATATGAGGAATTTTAGTATTCCTCAAAAATCTCCATGGGGAAGAGGAAAGTAGTTGGAGAAATAAATGTGAATTAAAAATTCACATGATTGGGAATAATCTTGTGGATAAGACAAGGTTCCCAAAAAGTAGGATTTTGACACATGTGAGTGATGTGACAAGTCAAAGGTTCTAGAACTTTGCATGGGAATAAGGAGAGTCTTGGAAAGATAAATGTGAATTAAAAATTCACATGGGGAAGAGAGGAGTCTTGAATGAATAAATGTGAATTAAAAATTCACATGGGGAGGAGGGTCAATACCAAATGTGGAAAATGTGAAGGTTGACCTAAAATTTATGCTAAATCTAGCAAGGAGATTATATTAAGGTTGTGAAAATACGATTAAGAAAATAAATGAAATATTAGAAGCAATTGGAGATTATGATGATGTGACAAGGAGAGAGAAAAAGGAAGAATTTAAAATTAATTTTATTCAAAAAGATCAAAAATGACTAAATTAAATAAATTGATATCTGTTTATTTAACTTAGAGAGGAAAAGGTGTAAGGTAAGGTATTCAATTGTTAAATTAAATACTTTAGGAACCTTAGGGAGAAGGTGAAATATTAATTAAATAAATCATTTAATTAATATTGGCGAAATAGACGAATAAAGTAGACGAGTTTGACCATGTGGGAGTGGTCAAATTTGGATGTCTATGACAATTCATGCATTAGAATATCAATTCGAAATATGTAGCATATATATAAACATTAAATATATATATAATCGGGACGATGGATATGTAACTTATATGTGTTTGCATGGATAATTAAAATAATGATATATATATAGTATATATGTGTTAATATATTACGTATGTGAATATATTAAATACATAAATATTAATATATGCATATATGTTTGTGTGTGTGTGTGTGTGATTAGCAAATAATGATATAGTAAACATGATACTAATATATATATATATATATATATATATATAAATAATAACAATAGAAGTTATATTGCATATATATTAATAATATATATTGATATATTTAAAATTATTTTGAAATTTTTTAAAGTAAACTTGGGTGCATATATTGCACGGGCTATATTATTGAGCTCGCCTTAAATAAAATCTAACATTATGTTAGCACTATGCAGCACATAAAAGCGCATATGAGAATGAATAAAGGCATCAAATATATTGCTAAGTGAATACAAATGAAAGAAGTATGCAAAGCACATAAGCCATCACTATAGTAAACAATGAAAAATATTAAAAACTACTACAAATAATAACCACACATAGCGTGATGATGTGGAAAGAATGTAGTACCTTAATCGATAAGAATATACCAAATAGAATTCAAATGCTGAAATGACAAACACACAACTATTTATTAGCAAGTAGACTTTGTCAAAGCCAAAGTTGGTTGAAGCTTAAGAAGGTAGTCAACTTGCATAACAATTAGGAAACCTATAAGTATTCATTTTTTTGTTTTGACATAGTAAAAGAGTCATTGTTGTCACTTTAAAAAGGGTGACTCGTCCATTTTAAGAAGCTGGAAATGCGAGGAATGTTTATGTGCTACAAATTATGAGCTTAAAGCAACCACGTTTCATTCTAAATGGTTGAGTTGATGCATTTAGAGGAGGAATTATTCTTACTCATGAGTGGTGGCAACAAGAATAGAAAAGGTGATAGATTTAGTAGTTTTTTTTGTAGCATTGAGTTGCTCAGATTTAAGTATAAATAGAGATAGCTTCTCTATCTTTGGTTACACTCAATCATTATGATTTCTTCATTCATAATTTTGTTGTAGTTTTTTGTGCAAGTGTGTTTTTGAGAGCTTAGTTAGAAAGAGAGTTTGTTTTGTGAATTTTCATTTGTTGAGACTTTTGTGAGAGGCGAGAATTGAAGATAGGTTGAGCTTAGAAGGAGCAAAAAGTATGATTGAGAAAGTTTCACTTGGGAAGTAGTATTTTCATTTAGAGCTATAATTCTAGGAATGTTGATTTTTATTACTCTATTCCTTTTTATGTTGGATTTATCTATGAATACCATTGTTTGTGGAAAGGATGATTTAAATGTGTGTGAAGCTTTTTTGAATGAACTTAAAGTTTATTTATTAATTTGAATAAGCCTGCATGATTCTCGGTAGAGTCTTGTCTTGGTGAAACCCATTTGTTTGAAAAATACATATATACTCTATATTGGAATTTGTGTGGTTATGTTGCTACTAGTTACTATACTTAGCTTTTTAGGGTTATAGATATGTTACATGAAATAGGAAATGTGGGATATGTTATTATCTTGAAGTACTTTAATAGAAATGTCAGTTTGAACATGGGTGGTTAACTTGGTTGTTCTTGAGGTTAGGATAATCCATGGGAAAGGGAATAACCTAGTTGGACACTTAGTATGTGTGCATGTATGGTTAACTTGGTTGTTCCTAGGATTAGGATAATCCATGGGAAAGATAGTAACCTAGATACTCAGCTTTTTATGTCATCACCTTTTACATTGAATATATGTTATGATTGAAAAGAGTATGAATGGTCAAATACCATATCAAGATAAGGACGGATGAACATACGTCCTACACTCAAAGTACTGGGTGTTGAATTCTTTGGCCAATTAGTGCAAATAGCCATTGTTTTCACTATATGTTCATTATGATCCAGGTTTGCATACTAGGAAGGGAACATCATGCATGTAAGTTGTATCCAATGTATGGTAGCTCTAGATAAGTAGGAGACAATACCATACTCATGAAGGCTAGTATTATGAGGTTACCAGATAAATCTCTTCATTGAATGGTAGGGCCATCTTACTAGTTAGGTAAATGTGTGGGGGACCATAGTAAATATGTGATTGGTGGAAAAATGCTTGAATGATGCTCTCTCTCATACAGTTGGTAGCCAAGATTTGAGGATGTAAGCACCAGTTTTGGGGACACCTAGAATGTATGGACCATTAATGGGGGCATCTAAGAGGTATGCACTAACATTGGGGGCATATGGATCAAATTATAATATGTTTATATGCATATATAATTAAGCTCAAGGAAGATTTGTATATAATCATATTTCTCTATCTTTATTGAGAAATGGTAAATGAAAAATGATAACATGAAATTATGTAATATGTAATCATTACTTGGGAATTTGTAATGTTTCTTTGTAATGCAATGGAAAAGCTCAAAATAGGATTATTTCAAATGTGCATCTTGTTATTGAAATATAAAAGAAAATTATTATTGCTTATTGTTGATGTCATAAACTATTCCACTTATGGGTTAAACATAGTAAAAATTAATGGGTAGAACAATGGGAATGTTACATTTACATTCTCTCAATTTATGAAATAGGAGAATCAATAACTTTAGAATTCTATATCCAATTGATGCAAAGTTATTTCCATCAAGCCACAAAAATTCCAATAGAAAGAAGGAAAAAATTGCAACATTGGCTCTCCAAATGTGGATTCAAGTAATTTGTGAGGGTGTTTCAATTCTCTACAATTATAAAGCTAAGATATCTACATAGAGTTTAAGTTTTTCTTATTTTACGGAGTCAAGGGTTCAAAGGAAGGATGAATCTCAAGAATGAGGAAAATAACTCTATTGTCACATGAAAATGCACCTTGCTTTAAACAAAGGCTCAACATTCCAATGACGTAATGGAAATAACCTCAAGGCATGTGGTACCTTGCAGTTGAGGTTAGATTCTAGAGAAGGTCAGCTTCCTATCAAAGCTAGATGTAACAATATGGGATAACTCTATGCTAATTCAAATCTATCAAACTATAGAAGGAAAAGAGAGAAGAGAATGCTAAAAATTAGAAATATTGTGACACACCAAGATTGTATATTTTTCTTCCTTCCTATGATTCCACAAAGTATTAACAAAAATCACTAAAGAATCTTACATAATTCCCCACCTCATCAATTTTAAAAGAAGTAATTAAGGCTAGGGTCTAAAAGACCATAAAAGAGGTGTAGATTACCCAAAATTAACAATTACGACAAATTAGAACAATCATACAACCTACAAAAATGATAAGAGTTAATGCATGTATAGAGGTATCAAATATTACATAGGATACAAGCACTCAGAAGAGGTAAAAATAGTTATTTTATTAACATAGAGGCATAAAAACCAATTTTATAGTTGCAAAATAAAAAGGTTATATAAGTTTGCTACAAAAAATATAGGAAGAACCCTAACAATGAGCACAAAAGTGCATTATATTCATACACAAGTCATAGGAAAGAGATAGTGCATGTGACTAGGCAAGAAATCCTAGTAAAAAACCCTACAAATTAGGTACAAACATGTGGAAGTCAAATCCCAAGTTGAAAGCTTTCCATAAAGGGCCTAACACCATAGCCATGCTTCCACTTTGATGAATCTATGGATGAGAGTAGAAACCCCTATAAAATCTATAGAAAAATCATGACTAGGGTTAGCCCTCTAACAAAAAGGAGTCTAGAAACAATAATGGAAGCATGGACACCACTTTTCCACTTGTTAAAAATTACATTTAAAATAATCCTTGTAGCTTCAAGAATAAAATCTAGTAGTTGGGGAAGTCATTACAACATTAATGGAAAAAAACATGAAATTTGTTGTGTTTGTCCAAAAGTCCTCATGGGGTCCAAAATCCTAATAAGAACTACACGGTGAGAGTGGGAGTCAAAAATAGATTTAGACTTTTGGAACTTTTTCCAAAAAATTCCTTAAGGACTTGAAGCACCTATGGAACTAAAGAGTAAGTGGGTATGAGAATCGGGAATATATCTAGACATTTAGACATTGGTGCAAATGTTTGTTTGGGATATGAAGTCTTGAAGAAATAAAAGAGGAAGTGGGGACAAGAATCAATAATAGGTGTGGAAATTTGGACCTTGGTGTAAATATTTGTTTGGGATCGAAAGTCTTGATAGGAATGAAAGAGGAAGAAAGTTTAGGAAGTGGGAATAAAATTGGACATTTGGACCTTGGTCCAAAAATCTAAAGAGGACCTAAAGTTTTGACAAGAGAAAGGTGATGGGAGGGGGAATCAAAAGCAGATTTGGACTTTATCCAAATGTCTAATCAGGCCCTGAAGTTCCAAAATGATGAAAAAGAGGAAGCGAGAATCGAGAATGGAAATGTACATTTAGAATTTATCCAAATGTCCAATCAAGACCTAAAGTTTTGAAAGGATTGAAAAAGGAAGCAAGAATTGAGAATGGAAACAAACATTTGGAATTTTTCCAAATGTCCATTTAGAACCTTAATATTTAGAAGGACAAAAACAAGAAGTGGGAATCAGGATGAAAATAGACATTTGGATTTTATCCAAATGTCTAATTGAGACTCAAAGTTTTGAAAGGACAAAAAGAGGAAGTGGAGAATTAGGAATGAAAATAAATATTTGGACTTGGTCCAAATATTCTTTCGAGACTTAAAACTTCAAAATGATTGAAAGAAGAACAAGGTATCTGACAAAAAGAAAGTGGGCATTTTAACTTGATCCAAATGTCCCTCTGGACTTGATTGTCCAATGAGACCTATTTTGAAGGAAAAGAGGAATTGGGAATCGAGAATGGACTAGAACATTTGGACTTGGTCCAAATGTTTGTTTGGGACCCAAAACTCTGATAGGACCCTTTTGAGGAAAGTGGTGGATTTAGCCATCTTTTTTATATTTTGAAATGGATATTGATTGTAGCTTGAAAAAGGGGTGATATAGTTCTACTAGAGGCATACTTGAGCATGATAAACCATTTAAAATTTCTCATATCAATTATAATTGATGGGAAATAAAAAGGGAGGCACAAAGTGATAACAAATTCTATTATATTCTTCTTCTCTCAAATTAAGTTAAAGATTAAATACCTATAATTTATGTTTAATATTGAAACTTGAGTCACAAAAAATTGGATCATGTGGACTCAATGGAAGATGACACTAGTCCTCAATTCTTTCATCTTACCGAATAGCCATTTTCTTATTTGTGTCTAAAACTTTAGCTTTCTACATCTTAGAAGATTGTAGGTATAAGAACACCCAAAAAAAGGTACATTTCATCATAGTTATCTAATAACAACATACATCTAACAAAAATCCAATGAAAGTAGCTACTTACATTTTAGCACCACACTTAGTTGCTTCTTCCTTCTATTTTTTAAAAATCCCTTTGGTACTTTTTTTACTTTACTCCATTAATATCCATTAGGAATTTTTGTCAACTAAGTTTTAGATATTATCTTTCATTAGTCTTAATGAGGATTCCAAAAAACTTGACATTAGCATCCAAATTGTGTTTGAATTACAAGGGGGTCTTCTAAAATCATTTGCGCTATGTTAATTTTTAAATTATGGGGGTCAATGGAAGAGGACACTCTTTTTTTAATGTTGAAATATTACTCATTGGAGTCACCAATTTTGTTGCAAATGATAATCTGTAATTTATATCATTTTCTTTAGGAATGTGGTGGGTGTGTGTTAGGAGACTAAAATTAGGTCCGGGAAGGTATGAGTGAAGTCTCAATTTATGTTGGAGCATTGGAAATCACTAACATGTTTGTAAGGACATGGACCATGAACTTATGTGATTTGTACACAACTCTTAATTAAATACACTTGGAATTTGGAAGAGACATAAGTAGATCAATGTTAGATGTTTGTGACAAAGATTTTGGGATTTTTTTGTGTTATCCTTTTTAAGGACTAGGTGATAGTTGTGACTTTTTTTAAGTCTATTTTTCACTTTTGATTTTGATATTTTGGGATGAAATAGAACTAAAAAATTATGTTGTGAGGGAAAGAAGGGAAAATGATTTGTATTTATGAGAAATTTGACATAGAATTATATTTGTAATGAACATTTTAGGATTTACTTGTGTCATGTTTTGTAATGGCTTGGTGATAATTATGATTTTTTTTTCTTCTAACAAATTATTGATGCTCATAAAAACAAAATAAAATGCTCACAAAATGCAAAAATATTGCTAAAAAAAAAGAAAGGGTTGTTCAATAATTCACACATATCTTTTTTGGCTGATCTCTTAAATAAGTTGAAATTGAATTTGTACAAAGATTAGATTATTTTAACCTCATTTACAATAATATTATATTTCACCTCCATCCATTAAAAAAATTCTAAATTATTATAGCATACACCTCTTAAAGATTGAAGTGGTGGTTATTATGTGGGTATTCATGACCAAAATTATGTCTCAACTATTTTTCTTCCATTTTCTAGTTTTCTTGGCATTCATATGGTGAGAGTGCATGTCAGTGGGAAAGACGAGATGAGGAAAGGGAACGAGGTCGATTGCTTTGGGGGTGGCCACCTCTTACCCCTCCTGAGCTCCAATTCTCATTGCCTTTGCCTCCTTTGCTTCAAGAGAGTCAAGTTATGGTGGACTCACAGTACACCATAAAGTGATGCTTGAGAGATAACAAAGTTTCGTAAAGCAACTTAGTTAGAGAAAAACAACCATCCCTACAAGTGAACCCCTCCACACACAAAAAAAGTCAAACTCCTACTCATATAAATAAAGAACAATTTACTTATTAATGATTTAATTTTTCAAATATAATTATTTAATTTTGAGACTTTATCTCAAATTAGCAAGTCAATAATTTTATTTTTTGAATTTTTTTTAAAATGCTAGGCTTCTTTATTTATCCAATGCCACTTTCAAGTTTATAGGTCATTCTAAATAAATTACAATAAGTGTAACTATTGCATCTTCTTTCCATGTGCAAAGTACAAGTTTATAATATATATATATATATAATTTATTAAATTTTTTTTTTTTTTTTTCAATTACTCTTGTAATTTATGTAAATGTTCCTCTATTACAATTACAATATCTTTTATTTTGTATTGCACAAAAATTATATACACATCCATGATTACTTTTCTTAATTTTTATTAATATGTTATTTCAAATAATAGTTCTTTTATTTTATTTAATTAAAATTTTAAGTATATAATAATGAATTGCACATGGAGAACTATTAAATTCTCTTCCAAGTAGGAGGGAATTCCTTACAAGTGAATTAAGGATTAACATTGTGTTTAAATATAATGATAACTTCATGTAAGCTTGACTTGTGGTTCTTTATTGTATTATTTTTATTTGTTTGTTTTTTATCATGAAAATTTAATATCATAAGATTGCCAGTTGTCTTGGGGGTGGTTTTTCTTTACTTTTAAGACATCATTTCTAATGGCTTGATGGATGCTGATGTTTTATTTTGATATTTTAATTTTTGCAAAAGGAAACAAATATAATGTTTAAATGGTTTAGTAAATTTGTACTTCATCTACATAAAAAAGTCATAAATATTTTTATTATTTTTATTGATTTTTGTGTGTTGAATTGAAGGATGTTTAAGAATAATCCCATAACTCCAATGAACCTCTTGATATGAATACTTATTTTTAAATTTGATTTATAGATAGTTTAAAATTATTTTTAAATATTATTTTTTTTGTGAATTTTGATAAAACTAAATGCGAATATTGAAAGGCGGCCAAAAGCATGTGTCAGCAACTGAATAATAAGAATGTAAACCATATATGTGCATTGTTCTTACAGATGATTTTCATTCCCGTGGTTATTTTGATTATTCAAAGCAGCTGTATTCTGGAGCACTTCGACCAATCCATATTTTGAACATCCAGACTATGTACCCCTTTTTGAAGGAAAGAGATCACATTCCGCCTCTATGGCAGGACAATACTATTCACGCAATCAAAGCTCATCATCTGAAAAATCCTTATCTTGAGGACCATCACAATAATGTTGATGGGTCCAATGGGCATTCCTTAAATAACAATTCTAGTAGTACAACTTCTATATGAAAACAAGGCAGTTCGAATCATGCTTGAGTGAAGGTTAAGCTATAAACAGGGTATTATTTACTTATAGTAATGGAGTTAATTACAGGGACAGAAAGCTCCCAAGCAGAAGTGTCAGTGACAGAAAGATGCCTCCGTCAGAAGCTCGAGAGCAGCACTTTCTGAGAAGTTTGTCATTTGATAGCGTCATCATCAATCGGGACATCTTTCCCAATTACACGAAGGCTAGAACTTCGGTTGAGGAAGTTATGGAGAATGTCATGAAAAAGATGGCATATGCTCAAAGCAGAGCCAACATTGTATCTGACATGATTTTTAATCCATCTAATCTGTGCAGGCATAATGATCCAATTGATGCTGCCGCTTCTTTTTCAAGGAAGTTGATGCAGAGAGTTCTCCTGCTTCAACTCAGGGAATTGGAATCCAAGCTAATGGGTTTGGCCTTGAATGAGGCAGAGTTTGAGAGCCAGTTTTGGGCTCTAAATGGGCTAGAGAAAGAACAAATAAGAGAAGACTACTCCAATCTTGGGCTCAGGTTGCTCTTGCTTCAACAGAGATTCATGGACATTGGTATGGAAGCTTTTGATGTCCTAACAAAGCTGGGGAGCCAAATTCCTCACATGACAGCTGAAGATGGTCTCCAAGAGACTGGGATTCTGAGAATTGCAGTCATGGCAGGGAACCCTGGCTGCAGTGCCATGGGATCACATCTGTTTTTCCTCCAGCATTTCCCATCATTAGAAATCCAGACAAACTTGGTGACAGATCATGTTGGTTGGGATGGGATTATGGAAGCTATTTCAGTTAAGGGAATGGAGATGGTGTCTCTGGCTTCCTTAGAAGCTATAAAGCATTCAACCTGTTTGAAGTCTTACAGAGTCATCATCTTCATGAATGCCCTTGGAAATAATCTGCAGGCACTGGAAGAAGAGCAATCAGCAATTAGCCTGTGGGATGTTTTCTGGAATAATTTGTACCAAGATACTAGTTCAATGGTACTGGTAATCATTTATGACACCTGCTTAGTGTGGGATGAAATAAAACCAAGGGAAGGGTGTTGGTGGTTTAGCGGTGTGCCTGATGAAGAGTGCATTCACATTGTCAGAAAAGTGTGATCAGAGCACCAGTGTTTGGTTGATGTGGTATACATCATTTCTGGTTGTTGAAATCATGTACGCACATAGCCAGGAGGTGTCAGAAAATGAGTGGTGTTATGATCTTCTAGACAAATTTAATTTTCTGATCTGGTCCACATTGTGCCAAAGATTCCCTGAATCTTATTATAAAAAAATTGTTATCTGACTAGCACTTGCACCCATAGGGGGTTCAAGAGAGATGCCAATAGGAAATTAAAGAAAAATCGTCAATGAAGTGTAACAATAGCAAATGGTTGTATTAAAACATATTTGTATAGACATATGCATTGTATAATATAAGTAGGTACATTCTTTTATTGGATTGATTTCTTCTAAACATTGAAATCCTTTTGAACAATAATTTGTAACGAGTTTGCATAAGTCAAATTTACATAAAAGCATCTATTTACATAAGATATCTTCAAAATCATTTAGTTGATATATGCACATCTGTGATACTAAATTATTTCCAAACATTATTCAAAAATTTTTGAAATGCATGTTTGATGTACAGAGCACTGCCTTGTCTGTAGTGCTCATTGCCATGCATTTCTCACAGAAAAGTGTAGAAGGCAATCAATGTGTTACAAGTTGTCTGGAAGTTTTTGAGTGTTGTTTCCATTGAGTAAATTTCAAAATCTTGCATATTATGTATGTTTGGAACAAGTTGCTTTGTTTTCTGCAGAATGTCAAAGCAATTAATGGTGACATCACTTAAGAAATACTGAATGACTCTTGGAGGAGTTCCATCCCAATTGATAAAGGGAGATGATTCAAGTGGAAGGTTGGGTGAACTGTTGCTAATCGATATCTCAATGATGTCAATAGGTTGACCAGGATTTGTCATTCCTAAATGAAATAAATTTGAGATTATACTTAATATTGACTAATAACAATATTTAAAAAAACATACAATAAAGTTTCATTGTTTACACAATATAATAGAAACATTAATAAATTAAAAGAAATTTGGAAGCTATTAGACAATTGCATGTTAATCTAGTAATTCAACAATTACTAAATTTTATCAAGATTAAACACATCACAAATGTTTAACCTTATTACACTTAGAAAGATGAATATTAAGCATCACAAATATTTAATCTTATTACACTTAGAAAGATGAATATTAAAGATATATAAAAGAACAAATTAATGATTGAAAGCTAAGCAATTTCCTTACTCTTATTTCCTCAAAAATAAAAGATCAAGTCTATATTATCCTCTATACAATCATTTTTAAAATGGCCAAAACTAGGCCAGAAAATAACGAGTACGTGCATTCTTTAGCGGTTCCAAAATATAATCTATTTCTTAACCATCGTGGGACAGACGTGAATGAAAGTGTAGCAAGCCCCATCTTTCATAATCTTCAGAAGAACAAGGGATTTAAAGTCTTTCTGGACAAGAATTCAATTCAAATTGGGGAAAGCATACCTCGATCAATAGAGGAATCTATTCTCTCAACATTTGTGTATGTTATTTTTTCTTTTAAATATGGACAATCCATCTAGGGCTTAAAAGAGCTCCAACTGATCCTCAAAACTGGAGCTCCCATCATACCGGTATTTTGTTGAGTTCAACCTTCGGAGCTTCGAATGAGAGATGAAACTAGTGTCATGGTTTACAGTTTTGTTTGTTTTCATTCTTCTTTCTCTATACAAAACATTTGATATTTTTTTTTTATTTTTTTTTAGAAATACAGGACTTTTTTCTCTCTAAATAAAGCTAAAAATGCTTGTAGAGCATGTGCCATAAGATGCATCAACAACATTGTTATAAAAAAATTCCCATGTCTTTAATTCTATCAAATATTCTAATAGACCTTCATAAAGAAATTCCCATGTCTTCAATTCTATCAAATATTCTAATAGACCTTCATAAAGAAATTCCCAAGTTTTTAATTCTGTCAATTATTCTAATAGATATTTTACCACCTTAGTATTATAAGCTTAATTGAGTAGTCAAAAAATTAAAAAGAATTCATGTGACATGAACATAGTAAGCTCAATTTTTGCTTAAAAATGGTGAATTTGTTTTTTTGTATATTAAGTCAATTTTGAAAATCAAAATAACAAAATCTAGAATACATTTAATTGCCCTACTTAATTGCAAAATATATGAAGTATACAACAATTCAACAATTAAGATACAACTATATAAAATGTAAGAAAATAGAACGACGATATAAAATGTAACAATTAACATATATGAAGTATACTACAATTCAACAATTGCCCTACTTAATTGCAAAATATATGAAGCATACAACAATTCAACAATTAAGATATGACTATATAAAATGTAAGAAAATAGAACTTATAAATAAACGAAAAATATAAACAAACACAAAATTTAGAGCCACATACTCTTAACATATTAACATACATATATTTTTATTTTTCTTAATCAAAACATCTCGTTCAATATCATCACAGTTAAGATAAACTAAGTTAAAATTAGAGTTAGTTTTAAGATTATAATTAGTATTATTATTAGTGTTACTATTAGATTTTTATATACAACAGATATAGAGGCAAACCAGATGGTATTTATTTATTTTCACTATCCACTGGCAATTGAATTGTTACAACATGCAAATTTTCAATTTTCAATCTCTCTAAAAATTGTTCTTCAAAACTTGGCTCTTAAATCTGCACAACAATCTACATGCAACCTCTTTCTCAGTGATTTTATTACATAACATTTCCCTCATATTCTATCTTCCTCTGCAGCTGGATAAATTAACATTTCAATTTATGATTTTTGTGTTTATGGCACCTCCTACAATTGTAATCTTACACTCTATGCTGTGGCCTGTGACATTTCCATGAAAATTCATTTATTTGTTGCCCTCATTCCTGAACTTCCTTGCACCTGCTCTTTGCTGTTGCTGCTCCCTTATGTCCTCTTCTTTGGCATTTTCTGTTTTGTTTTTAAAAATATTCAATTTCTTGCTTCTCCTCGGGACCCATGTGACCCTTTTGTTCTTCATTGCTGCTGCTTTTTTTAATTAATTTCTGGCCCCTTTTTCCCAGCTACGCATTAGTCTCCACTTGAATACCAAACATAAAAAATTCACTAATAATATTCTGTGCAAATCGTATAGTATTCAAGTTGCAAATGAGAATGAAAGAATATTTATATACACAACTAATACATAATAATATTTATTTGTATTGGAATAATCTTTTGTATTGTTAGATCTATACGAATAACGAAGAATTTATGCACAACTCTCTTTTGAATGATTTCAAATTGTGATCAATTTTCCTTCTCTCTGCAGCCTCTCTACTCATTGATTATAATCTGTTTTGATCAATACAAAGAACAACACTTCAAATATTCAAAAAATTCATAAAAAATATAGTGCATTTGTACTTGCAGCCCTGTAGATTGAATTGATTGCAAAATACAGATTGAATGTGACAGGATAACTCCAGCGAATGTAAAAAATAAAGTAACGACATTAGCTGCTCTCCTCACACTTGTAGCCGTTAATGCCACCTATTGCAAGATATCCCCACATTATTGGCAAACCCTACAACCACAACATATTTCTGAATGCCACGTATCGTAAGATATCCAAAGTTATTTAGAATAAGCCTTGTGATTGAACCTGTTAACTCCATAATGCTCCCTTTTCCAATCTAAATTACTGAACCTATTACCTCCATAATGTTCCCTTAACGTTACCACATGATGGGTGCAGAAGCTAATCTATTGGATGGTTGAGATTGGATTCTTTTCTAAACATTGAAGAGGTTGCCTTTTAGATTGAGATTATATGCAAGCACTTATCTAAGATCTACCAAAGGAAGGCTGTAGCCTCTTGCTTTATCATGCTTCGAGTCATAGATACCTGTCTCCCATATAACTACGGAACCAAGCTTTTAGATGCAATCTTGTACACATTCTCTGACAAACCATTACATGCTACAATACGCTCCAGTTGAGGCTGTATAAGAATTACGAGGTCAGTTAGAAGAGAAAGTAAAGGCAATTTCTAGTAAAAACATTTGTCTATTAAAATGATTTTCTTCCTTCCTATTAGAATTATTTACTATTTTCACGAAGGCCAAAAATCTCAATCAGCTTTTTAGGGGATTTAGTGGGGAATGAACAACATAAAAATGGCACCCCATAAACAGTTATTAAATTTAAGGACATTTTTTATGCAATCTAATAAAGCTGACTGAAACTATATTAAGGTATACAAATAAATGACAGTTTCGTCTTCAGATGAATAGTAGCCAATAATCCAACCATCCATTTTCAGGTTTTCTTCTGAATTCAAAAATCCAGCCAAATATGAACCACAAAACATAAAACACTGACTTATCACTATATTCATAAGATCAAACCTTCACAAGTGCTTGTCTGCCCTCATCAAACTGCTTCCACCTTGAGAAAGCTAAAACCATGCGGGATGCAACCTGCAATTGTAAGACAGTTTATAGAATCACATGATTGTGCCTGCTATAATTATCAATCTCATCCCAGATAATGTTAACTCAAAAAATTCAAATTATAAGTTACAACTGTATCCAGATATTTAACTCATAATCAACTCTGACCTGTGGATTAAGTTTTTCTAACTGCAATACAACATCTCCAACAAATTCATAACCAGAGCCATCCTTAGCATGGAAGTTTACCGAACAACCACAAAATCCTCCAATAAGAGAGTAAACCTGAGTAACAAGGATAAATCGAGAGAAAGAAGAAAACATATATGTAAGCATTTTGTAAGGTAGAAGATGCTTCTTTCAAAAAAAGGAAATTAAGGACATCATTGTTCAAGGCTGCCCTAAGGTAGGACCAATTAGCATGGTTATGAAGCAAGAGCTTGTAACAGAAAAGAATAAAAAAAAAAAGAAAAGAAAAAAAATGGCACTTTCAGAGTTGCAAGACAAAAAAAAGAGGCAAAACGAACAGAATTACAATAAATATAGAAAAAAACAAGGCCCAAAGAGGGAACATATGAAGCAACTCAAAACAGAGAAATCAGAAAGCTTTTAAGGAGTTTTATCTTTTTTTTAAGCATTTAATATTGAATTTTTTTTAACAATACTTTCATCGGTAGTACCATGAGACTCTTCCAGCCAGATAAAGCAGAACAAATTATGGCTACTCCCACATAAAAAGACAATAGTCAGGAAATAGACACCAACTGAGAGGATACCCAAATATAAGACACAAGGTCATGTTCAAATCATATTTGTGACTAACTGAAAAATATATCAAACTGGTTTATATGGATTGCAGATGTCAAAAGAAGAGCATTGCATTTTGAACATTCTTGACATTGCCTGGGATATCTGAGAATGCTTGCAAAGCTAGCCACTTGTTGATGACCTAGAATGTGAAAATGTAACATAAAACCTTAACAAAGACATAATAAGCATACCGAATAAATAAATCCAATGATGCAAAGCACTATCCCATATAAACCAACTAAAGCTAGTAACAGATGTTAAGATAATGAGGAAAATTATTACCGGGGCATTCCCCTCCCACTTCTGATTAAAATCAGACAAAACCTCAGCTCTAACATCACCAGGGTTTTGGGCTGTAGCAGCTAAAGCTGCAAACCGTTTAGTCATATTAGTTGCTGATCTGTATTCGTTTAGCGCAAGTTCGGTCATTTCTGGATCTTCCAATGCGACAAGATAAGCTGATTCATTCAAAAACAACGTAGATTAGATAAACAGGTTCCATGACCTACATTGCTCAAAAATACTTATGAATTCAGAGAGAAAGAAGCTAATCTTACTAAAAGCAGTATTTTTCAAAGCTCGCCTTCCCATATTTTCATGAGTAGGTTCACATCGCTCTAAGCTGCGATTATTCACAACCTAACTGGCAAGGAAAGCAATTAGTGTACACTTAATACATCACATAACTTGTGTTAAAAACCTTTCAAATTAGTAAAATTTCAGGCTACTATTCCAATAGTAAATGCCTTCACTTCATTTCTTATTTTGTAGATTGGCAAACAATATGGATGCCAAATGAGATATGTACAAACAAGATAAATTACAGCTTCTTCAAGGATATAGGTAAACCTATCTGCAACAAAATGCTAATAACAAATTTGCAAGAAAAGAAACCAGTTGGCCATTTCCAAATTTCAAGAGATTGCATTTGCTGGAAAATATAGAGACAATCTATGCAGAGTATTATAACTAAAAAGAGAGGTATACAAAATAGCATCCAACTTTGAGCAGAAATATTAAAACAGAACAATGATTTTGTTATCAATGCCATCGAAAGAGAGCTGCCAGTGCTCTTTCTGTTCATACATTCGTACTTTCATCCATACCTCTTTCTCATACATCAAAAAATAGAGTATATCCCCAATTCTTTTTCAAAACAAAGTTAATTTCCAAGAGACGGAAGGAAGCTTCCATAATACACATTAAAACAATAGAATAGTCTAGATACAAAAGGAAGAATGTAGAAGAAGTAAGGAGATGGAAGTAAATGCGGTTGGAGGAATAGATAAGCTACGGTGGCAGGTGAGATTAAAAGAGATGAGTTGGAAGACACCGTACGCCAACAACATTCTGGTGATGGAAAGAGCAATACAAGAAAACCAGAACCCTAAATTGCAATTTATCACCCATCCTTGTTTGCGGTAATTCAGAGAAGTTCCTTGCAAACAAATTAAAAATGAAAGATACAGGAAAATGACTAGTTAAGGTCAATCGGCTCGGGTTACTGCTGGACAAAGCTCCCACTTCCTAATGAAAGCACAAAGATACTGGAGAAACATGATAGAGCCTGGATCAGTACTCGAACCAACAGATGATCGCTAAGAACCAACTAAGAGCTACCCATGCAAGCCACCAATTGATCCATCCTCAGGTTAGCTAGTGTCTCAATCTATTCACAGTAAATGAAATTCCAATCTGAAAATCCTGTAGTTTTAGTGCTACTTTATTCTTCACCCTGAGACAACATTTTTCCAGCCTTTTGAATGAAACCATTGGCTGCGAGTTAAAATTTATTTTCGAGCGTAGGGTGACGAGTGTTTCAATTTCCTAACAGTTGCTTTTTCCCAGCCTGAGAACTAATACCTTCATTTAACAGATAGCAATACAATGAATTAAAACACACAAAAAAATGATCTGACCCTGTACAGGTTCCAAAAGATAAAATTCACAGTGACTTACCTCAAAATTTGTCACAAATTGTGTCGTGTTATCAATGATGCCAATAAAAAATGGGAAGAGTTTGCAGAAAACTTTAGGAAACCCCACCATAACATAAATTTTCTTAAATGAGACAAACTGAAACCAATGTCCTTACAGCTGCTGCTTCATTCTATTCATAGTAAACGAAAAGTGGGATCTGAAAAGGGTTTTAGGGCTACGTAGATTCTTGAGCTCGAGACAAGATTTCACGCGTGAGGCAGTGGGAAGTGCTCTACAGCGATGGTCTACAGCTGTGGGCAATAACAGCAAATTTATGGTGGTTAAAAATATATCAGATATTTCAAATAAGGTAGGTATATCGCATAATGCAGATCAGATACGGATCTTTGCAGTAAAGATAGCAATGAATGGCGCCATCAATGAATCCAATACTGCATTTACTATAAATATTTTTGACAGTTGTTTCACAGATTTTCTGAGCATCAGACAACTGAAAATGGTTTATCAGCATGAGACAATGGTTTAACAGCGTGTGAGACAGGTTTATCGGCTGCTTGTGGACTGGCAAGTCCACAATAAAACCTATCGGCTAATTACTTGTCACAAACATTGCCTATCTAAGAACCAGAGCATTGCTGTATGATTTGACATGTTATTATATTAGTAAATTAACATCTTGTATGTGATCCCATTTATATTATCGGTTCTCTAAGATTGAAATGGTTGCCATAAACCCATTTTTCTTCTTGGTTGAAATCATATTCTTTTGAGCATTTTTTTTAATGCAAATATTACATTTTCTGCATTTGGTTAAACAGTACTAAACTAAACCCAAAATGGATCATCATTACAGAAAAACAAAAAATAACTCTAAATCCAATTAAAATAGAAAAAGGTAAATTGTTTAAGGAGAAAATATTTGTACTTAGATTGTTGTGTCTGTAAATCTCTTTTCTCTTTTACTTACACCATTTTCAATGAAGATAAGATGGTTTGCTCTCCAATCTCTATACATGTTTTGTACAAATAAAGTTTATTTGAAATCATGAGCCATGGAAAGTTACATTTTCCATATTCTTCAACCTGGAATTGCACTGATTTGCAGTAAAAATAACATCAACATAGATTGACACTCACAAAAGTGATTTTTGGGCACCATGTGGACAATGTCATTTCATGGTCCATGTGACTTATCTAGCCTAACAACCACAAATTGGAAAAAAATAATAATAAAGTTGTGAGATTCCAATGCTTAATGCTAGCTATTGTGTTTTATTTGCCCATGCCACTTTTGGTGTCTCAAAATCAAACAACACAAGGAGGCCATTAACTATAGATTCATTGGATGGAGAGCTCAATGGTGGTTGTCTCATCTCTATTATTAGGGGCATCAGTCTCCACGTAGATTAAGGAAAGACTTTAAAAATAGTGCAAGGAAGTAGATGGGCATAATCAAATATAGATAGTCAAATACTTGAGAACTAGAAAGTGAATTGAAGGTTCTAAGATGTTTATTATGTAATAGTTCAAAGATTTTGAAGTGGGTGTATTAAGATTGATTGTATAAAGGAACCTCAAGTTTTTTTTAAGCATCAACAATTTGTTTTTTTTAAATATCAATCTAAACATAAAAATTAAATCAAAATTAGACTTTAAGATTCAGGGCTTTTTTAGAATGCATGTTTGATGTTCAAAAATTTTGGGTATTGATGAAGGGGTGAGTTCTACTATGGTTTTGGTCTTGGCCTTGGTTGTGTCAATTAGTGTTTTCCTTTATGTCATGTTACTTCTCTAAAGTAACAATTTGCATTGTTTTTTTCATTTATTGTGGCATCTATTAACTTGTCACACTTGAAGTATTTTTTCCTCTTTAAATGGCCTCAAACTTTACTGACCTAATATTTTTTGTTGGTGTTGAAGGTCGAACGATGCATCTAGGGACATCACCACTACCCAAGTTACCCAAAAAAATCATCCCTAAGGTCTTCCATGAGGTATGTCTTGTAAAGCACCTCTAGATGTGGTTCTTCCCAATTTGAAATTTGATGGTGCTTGTTGATAGCTTGAATTTTTTTAATAGGTTATTGTGTTAGGAGGTTCTCCCCTAAAAGCATGCTTAAAAGATAGGTGTCCAAGGCTTGGGTCCCACATGGGATTTGTCTTGATGCTATCTAAAACCTCACAAATGGGTTTTTTTCCTTTTCCACTTTGCTAAAGCTAGTCATGTTGAGGCCATTCTCAAACATGGCCCCTAGTTTGTTCATTCATCCCTTCTATATTTCACACCTTAGATGTGAAAATGTGTTCTCTAAGGAGAAATCTCTTAATGTCCCTGTTTGGTTGAAATTTTTCGAGTTGCCCTTGGGGTGATCCCACAATAGTGGTTTACAATTTTTGGGAGATCCTAATTTTTGCTAAAATCACATCTTTTTAGAAAATATAATGATTTAAGCTTTGAAAAGTTCCATTTAAAGGATTCCAAATGAAGAGGGTTTAATTGAACCACTTTAGATCAAACCCCCTTGGATAGAACCCTGCTAGTTTTAAACCATACCCATAACAAAGTCTCCTTTACACCTATTAAAATGTTGATAAAAAACCACTTTTGATTTACCTTTTGGGGGATCAAATGAATTCATTTAAAATTTATTTTTTGTATGTAGTCCTTATTATAAGCTTCCCAAAAAGTATAATTTTAAATAAATTTAATTTTATTATTATATTTATTTTTTATTTCTTATGAATGTAGGTTTTTCACCGAAAACCAAGCTCTTTGTTCTACACATGGAAAAATAGCATATTATCAAAAAATGTTGAAAAATATCAGTGCACTAGATATTGAAGTCCTGGATCCAACAAAAACAAATTGAATTTCGATACATACAAAAAAAGTTATGTTGTATACAGTCTGCCTATGTCTAAATTGTAATTGGTTTGAATTCAAAACTTGATTAAGGAAAAAATATTCAATAAAACACTATGAAACCAACTAAAAGCACTAGATATCATAGTTACAAATCTAAATTCAAAAAAATAGAACTTTATCCTTCATGGAAAAAAAAAATTGTAGTATACGGTGAGCATCACTCCTTAAAAATGGTGTTTACTGAAAAAACTAGATTTTGAAGGAGATAAAAAAAGGAAGTGCAATCTGATTCCAAATTTTATAAAAAATATATATTTAGAATCTATAGACAAAATTTCACAAATCACTAGTTTGCGTCATCTTCAAATTCCTCACAGTTTAGCTGCTATAGGTGCCTGAAAGTGAAGATTTAGTTAGAAAAAATTAGTTTAGTGTCCAGTTTGGCCAAAAATTATAAACCAGTATTATGGGATCACCTTGCCATGATAAAATTTCTTGCCAAAAAATAGCAAACTAACTAGGAAATGTCATTTGTGTTGAGCCCAAAAAAATTCTTGGCTCATTTGCAAAAGTGTGTGTTGAAATTGATCTCTCAAATGACTTGCAAGAGACCATTGACATTCAAATTGTCCAAATGCAGCACACACAATGTGTCCTTTATTTGAAATTTCTAAATAATTTCTTCTAATGCCAATACTTTGATCATAAAATTAGGGAGTGTCTCCTAGTTACTTCTCACAACAAACCTACTCCTTGTTCGACTATTGGTGTTCCTCTTACACAAAAATAGGGGGGTTGGTCAATTACTATTAGTAAAAAAATAATAGTAGTAGCATTAATAGTGCTCCACCCAAAACCTTAGTTGGTAATGATGGTAGCTATTGAAGTATTTGGGTGGTGTAATTTTAAAACCTTAGAACATGAGGAAAGTAGTTTTTCCCTCACTTGGTGAGTCATCTAGTGAGGTGAATAAGCCTGCATTCACTAGAATGCCACAAGTTGCTTATGTGTTATCTTTTCATCTAGAAATGTCATCTACTTTTCATTCTATAGACTCCCCTAATGGTTCAATGATTTTCTCACAATCCATGTAATCATTTGAAAGAGGATGAGTATGTTCTAGATAAATGACAACATAAGTAGCCATTCATTTGAATATGTAACTTTAATTTAGATGATGAGTTTTTTGTATAAAAATGTTACATCTCTTATTGAGATGGATAGTGATGATATGGTTCTTGATTCTTATCATTGAATTTTACTCTTGAAATATTTGAGGTATGATAGACCTCACAATCTTTTCTTTGGTGTGATACATTTGACAAAGGTTTCTAAGTTTAGACATTCTCTACTTGCAAGAATAAAATTTCTAGTATTTTTCTTTGTTACATCCATTATCAAATGGCTAGCCAATAATTTTTTGTGTAGCAATCATGAATTGGGCCATGGTGTTGTTTTCATGTTTTTGTCTCTCCTAATTATTAACAACATTTAGTTGATTGGGGATGTCACCCTACCAACAGAGTGTTATGGGCTCTTTTCAACATTTATAGTCATTCATTTGGAGTAGTTAATGTTTATGCTCCTAATGATGTTGTTGAATGATCCCTTCTATATATATAAATTGTTGTTTCAATTATTTTTTCTACTTGGATTTATGCAAAGATTTTAATATGGTTTTAAAATGTTTATATCTTGCCCATGAGGTGCACAACGAGTCAAAGAGAGGTTTGGCACTACACACACAATAAATTGGGGCTTTTTTATCCTAATATTTTTGTCACCATCACCATATGATATGGTACACATGGAGTAATTGCAAGCTCATATATAATACATTTTAAAAATAACTTGTTAAAGCCATGTTGTAAACTCAATCTTTTTTCACCTTTGCTACCTTGCTCTAGTGGATCCTTTGCCAAATGTATTTTTAGACTACTTTCTCATACAAATTTGCATTGAAGGGATATTTGCTAAATCCAAGACAAAGAAGGCTTAGTTCTTACTAACACATTTTTGTTAACACATTAGGGGCCACGTTGGTCTATATTCAATATGTTTTAAACTTAGAGATCCATAACATACATCAAACAAGCTAGATCAATTGGTGAATGATGCCATCAAATACACCTCCTCCTTTTTAGTACTTATGGGTGTTATTTGACTCACTTTTATCACAAATCATAAGAGGTGAACACCTCAAACCTCTATCAAGTCATGACCATTTTTGAGGCTTAACATTTTCTCCTACTCTACAATTGTGCATATCCAAGCTTCACTACCAAAAGTATGTTGTAGAAGATCATGTACTACTAGAGATTTTTAAATTCAAGCCTATCTTCATGTGATGAATAGTAGTGAATATTTCTAAGAAATTTAAATTATAGGCCTTGCATTCTTGCCATACTTTTCAAGCTATTAAAAAAATTAAAGAAGGAAAACAATTATTGAGTGAGCTTCTACAAATTCTTCAGGCCTTTATCTAACATTATGAGAAAATATTTATAGATTAAGAGGACACTCCTAAATGAGATAATGCTCTACAACAATGTTCAAGTGTTGTTCTTTGTTAGGTTTCCAACTCTTAACAATCCTTTGTGACTAGTTTCTCACCAAAGAAGACCTTCATGATGTTGTCTTCACCATTACTAATGGTAAAGATCCTAGCTTTGATGGATTTCCAAGTGAATTATATTAATCTCTTTGATATTCAATGGGTGACTATCTTCATAAAGTTAAAGCTTGAATCCTTTCATTCCATTTTATTAGGGATTGCAACAAATAAATATAGTATTAAATTTATACCCAAGTTTGACAATCTAGAGGATATATGTAATTGGAGACTAATCTCTTTTTCAAATGTCTCCTACAAGATCATTTCCAAAGCTCTTTCCTTAACATTGTGCCATCTCCTCCCCCAATTTGTTCATTGTGAGCAATCTAGATTTATTTAAATTTTGGTGTACTCTTGATAATACTATTGCTATTTCAAAACCTTAGAACGTGAGGAAAGTATTTGTTCCCTCACTTGGTGATTAATCTAGTGCGGTGAATAAGCCTAAGTTCACTAGAATTCTATAAGTAGCTTCTATTCTATTTTCTTAACTAAAAATAATAAATATTTTTTTTTCTCCTCCAATTGTTTAATGATGTTCTCACAATCTATATGGGAATTTGGAAGAGGGTGAGTTTGTTCTATATAAATGACAACATAATTAATCATTCATTTTCTTATGCAACTTTAATTTTAATGAGTTTGTATAGAACAACTATGCAACTATTATCAAAAATGATATTGAGGATATGAATCTTGACTCTCATTATCTTTTTAGGTATGGCATACCTCATAAAAAAATATTTTGTGTGAGATAATTGACAAAGGTTTATAGATTTAGAAATTCTTTGCTTGCAAGGAGCAAGGATTTCTAATTTTTTCTTTATTTTTTCTATATTTCTTGGTAAATGGCTAGCCATTCATTTTTTGTGCAGCAATCATGAAGTGGATCATGGTGTTGTTGTCACCTTTGCTCTCCTAATTGGAAACAACATTTAGTTGACTAAGGATGTGACCTCACCAACAAATTTTTATGGGCTCTTTTCAACATTTATCATTCATTTGGAGTAACTAATGTTTATACTTCTAATGATGTTGTTGAATGATCCTTTCTATAGAGAGATTTTTTATTCATTTTTTCACTTAGATCTATGTAGAGATTTTAATATGGTTAAAATAGTTTACTTTAAATGTGGTATCTTTCCTATTAGGTGGACAACTAGAGAAAAAAAAGGCTTAGCACTACATGCAAAATAAATTGGGGCTCTTTGATTCTACTCTTGGTTGTCACCACAATCATATGATGTGATACACATAGATTAGTATCAAGATCAAATCTAATAGAATTTACAAATCTAGCTTGGTAGAGTCGTGTTGTGAACTCAGTATCCTTTTTACATTTATCAATTGGGTAGAAGCAAGAAGTTGGGTCCACTTAAAGAGAGAGTCTTGACCAAAAAATAATCTTGACAAGAATGGAAACCCAAGCCTAAACTGGTATGTGTTCAAAATGTGTACATGTTATGAACACATAGCCATTTTGAAATTGGTACCCATTCCAGAAAGGTATTTTTAAATCTTTGTGAACTCATTTAAATTGGGTAATTGTTTTATTTTTGAAGTAGGTACTTGCTTTAAAAATGACCTACCCATTCTTAAAATTTATAAATCCCTACCCACATTTTTAGTTTGGTTTTAGGCTTGGTAAAGGTATGGTAACTTGACCCTTATCCTTGGACTTGCAACTACTCGTCCATGTTAGAAACATGAGAAACGACTAACTTTACCAATATGGTTGATGACGTTTTTTCATAATTTTTGTATGGAATTAAAACCCATTATAGATGATGTGTACTTTTCGAATATGCAATATTTTTACGATTCAATTTTTTTCTGATTATTAATTAATTTTTGAGGAAACTAGTTCATAAACTTGAAAGATAGGGTTTTATTATCTTTTAATAACTTTTAAGTTTATTTAAAAAAAAATTATATAACATTTATCTAAACATCGTTCTTTACACATTGAAAATAAATAATTTTATGATTATTTTAGATTATGTTGGTCATACATGAGGGGTTTTGTAAGTATAGTCGCATGAACCCAGAGGGACAACAACACAACAATAATTGCAGCACAATTTTTTTTAAAAAATAAACATAACATACACATTAAGTCATAACATAAATTTCATTTAAGTAGGTTCATTAACACATACATCCCTTGGGGTACACGAAGAGTCATTACGCGACTTAGATCCATACAACAGCAATAAAGAATAAACCCAAAGATATAAAGTAAACATTATCAAATGTAACACATACATGATAAATCATTTGATCAGTACCATTTGCGAACAAAATATACAACATATACATGATTAACTTTAACGAATAGAATAACAACTATCATGGCCAATATCCACACCAAGATTAACATTATATTACAGTACAATGTTTAAGAAGTACAATCATACAAAAGTGTTCCCAAACATAAATGGAAACCATACACAAGATACCATGATACAAATGAATAGATGAATACAAGTATCAAAACTGGCTCCAAGACAGATACAACTCTGGAGTCGCTGCAACAGCACCAATCCGCACCTCTCGATCCTCGACTGGGGACCCAATGGGGTGCTTAGCACGTTCCACCCGACCATGTGAGTCCGAAGACCCACCCCCCGTGCTAGGAGCTAACAAGAAAGAGACCTCAACCAAGAACATCCAACAGGGAACCACAAGACTCAACGTCATACAAAAGTATCATAACACTCAGGAATTACAATGACATAATCAACCACATCCAAGAGTCATAAATCTCATCACATGAATCAAAGCAATAACCCAGTAAACAAATAACCAAAGGATGATCATGAAACACTTCCAAAACATAATACAATTCCAAATTGCAATTAACCAACACAGTAACATCATATCATAGTACCATAAGAGTACAAGGTCGAAACCCAAATTATCAACAAGATTTATACAAGACCATAGAATACACCATAGATAAAATAGGGTAAAACCATAAATCAATTCAAACAACTATGATCCATCAATTCAAGACAAAGAACCACTTCCAGAGGATTTCCAAAGAAGCAACATAATAAGGAGTGTTAGAGGAGAGTGTCATCGCATGGCTTAACATGGATTCTCCAGACTACCCTATCGCAAGGTGCCGCCTCTGTCTACTAACGAATTATCCAGACAATCCGAGCGCTAGGAGCCGCCTCCATCTATGGTTATCCAGACTACCTATCTCAAGGTGCCGCTCCATAGGGTTGCTCATGCGGAATCATTAACCTTTCATGAAGACAAGGTAACGATCTTGCCAACCACGGCCTTCTCAATCCCCTTTAGCCTGTGATAGCACTAAACGACGGACGAGGCATCAATTATCTTTTTAATGTGATTCTACCCACCCCCTAGTTAATTATTTAAATTATCACTTATTAATTTCACTCTAACGAGGGCTATCCTGGCGCCCCTTTGTGCGCCGACCACCCACTTAGAGCCACTCTCTCTCTCTAGAGACTCAAAACATAAAAACCAAAATCCAAGGGTTGTACAACATAACAAGTACATTAGATCACAACAGAAAAGCATGCAAGGCATTACCCATCTTGCCATAAATACATAATCAAAATCTCAACGATTCATGTACAACCCTCTTAAATTCCAAAAATCAAGGCACTTGCCACATCAAGGCACATAGAGAGAGAACATTGACCAACCATAAAAACAAGCCTCTGGAAGATTCTCAAAAAGTTACACTAGGGTTTCCCCATGAAAATCTGACAACAATAAAAGCAAAACCTTGAAGAACTATTTTCAATCAAAATAAGATCAACAACTCCCTTAAACAACATCAACAACTTTGATACGAACAAGGGAAACCTCTATTTTCTCCTCTCGGAATACCCATAACTTCAAAGAACTTTTCAATTTGACTCATCAACTCAAGCAGAACCATCAATCATGACAAAGATAACATTAACCGATTTACCACTTAGGGTAAAGAACCAAAAGAAAACATATGGGTTCCCAACGAATAGCAACATACATTAATTGAGAGAAAATCCCCCAACTCAAAATCAACTCACGAAAAGTCACATCGAAAGAATCCATAAAACCACACATTCTAATAGTATATCCATTCATTCAATAAGAAGTAACTTGAAACAATCTAAAAAGAACATTATTTTAAAGATCAATCATTTCCAACATTTAAGGACAGCACAATATTGCGAAGTGAAGATAAAATCTAATGTTTTAAGCCATAAGATACTATTCACAAGTATACTCTTCCAAACACAAATTAAAACAAATATATTCCAATTTACACATTATAACAACAATCTCCCTTCGAAGATCAACCCACTCAAACAAACAATTTGATCATGATATCAATCACAAGTATTTTCTAGAACTATTATTATAGAAAACCCACAAATCAACTATTAAAAGAATATGAGGGAAATTGACTTAGAAGAGATCATCTAATTTTATTCATTTACATAAACCCTTTGTTTAACTAAATATAATTAATCAAAACATTTATCGAATCTACAATCATTCACTAGCCTTTATCGTAATACCCAACTATTTAAAGTTTTCAAATTTATTTACTTCCATTTATCTTATAAATCAATTCTCCCACCTAAACAGAAATAATCCTTATCGCCAATATTATCTACATACATCATACAAAACTCTACTTTTCATTATTTCTAAGTTAACTATTCCACTTGAAACTAATCAAATTAAGAATAAACTAATCTATCAATGTTACCCAAATTATCAAAAATTAACATAAGGAAACTCTCTCTCTAATCACTTTACTAACCTACTCAATAACATATCACATAACTTAACTACCTAATAAATCTAATTTTCTAACTCCTATAAATAAATCATTTTCTGAATATAAACACATTAATTACAAAGTCTTAAAGAATACTCCCATATCTTATAAGCACCCTACTAAAGAATCATTACTAAAGAATCTCTATAAAACATAATTTCCAATTAACCAAATATTAATAAGTCCATTGCTTAACATGTGTGTATAATTTGTCTTAAATTAAATCTCTTATTAAAATGAACCTTATATGATGAGTTAAACAAAAACGAATACATTTAAGGGAAAAGTATCCTATAGTATGATTCCTAGGATGTTCGTAACTAGAATTTCAAGAATGCTCAGGGTCAAAAGATAACCTAGTCTCCCATATCCTCATATGTTTAATAATACTATTTGTTCAATATTGAATTGAATCCCTCACTTGTAATTTATGCAACTAACCCTTATTTTCCTTTTTAGTCATAAACATAATACACATATAATTATAATATTTTCCACACCATTGTTTCCATATTCCCTTAAACAATCTAAATCAATGCAATTACTCTTCCCTTTTATTTATTCATTATTTCAACTTTGCTAACCATAAATTTTCTAATAAATGCAAGACAAAGTCCATGAAGATACCTGTAATTTATTTCTAAAAGTTCCTTTACCATTCTAAAACCAATTCACGTACTATACACCTTAAGTCAATAAATCAAGTAACCTATTTTAATAATACATTATTTATTATATCAATAATTAATCTAAATTTTGAAAGCACTTGTTCAATGTTCACAACACTTATTTACACCTCCCCGTTGTGTTATTATACATTAGGATTTACTCGTTACACATCTTTATTGGCATTGATGCTATTATAGACGTGGGATACATTACTATTTTTATTTATTTATTTATTTTTATCTACTAAATTAATTAACTCTTCTAAACCTAAATGTTCTTTAAAAATAATTATTATTATTATATATATATATATATATATTTACGCCAATCTTGATCCTAGTGACAATGTTCGTATAACAGATTATCATCTTGACTATATCAGAAAGAATGATTAAACAGGCCATCCACACATTTTGGATCCTAACATGGCATGACAATCGCCAAGAACATGAACTGATCAAGGAAGGTGATATTTTAGATTTATGGTTGTCCATTTGTTTTGGAACACATTTTCAGTGGACTGATATTTCACAGCAAACAGATTTGTTATATAGTCATCATGAACATCTTTTAGCTTTGTTAGAATGCATAAATTGAGTGAACAAAGTTGATAATATAAGTAGGAAATTCTGCAATAAAGAGATTTCTAGCTAAAAATCCAGGCTCCTTTAATGTTTTCCTATCAAACCAAAAAAAAACAATGATTTGACCTGAATGGTACTCATAATCTTCATCATTGATTGGAGCCAATTTGACTAGAACTAGACAGCCAGTAGCATTTCTAATTATAATAATAAGGGACAATTTTTTTTTTTGCTTTACTATGGTTTGGACTAGAAATTTAACATAAATTAATAATTAAGATAGATTATTGCTAATAATAGTTGAACAGATAATAAAAAATAGGTTTTAAGAAAAGAAGCTACCTGGAATGTGACAAACCTCAGAACTGGTGTAAAGAAAAAAGTATATAAACAAACTTAAAGAAAACTCAATTATAGTTCAAGACTGTTCAACTCAGTTTCTTAATTTAAATATATAGGATAGTGTAAGTTAACTGTGGAACGACTATAATAAATCAACTGGAGAAATATCTGTATTGACCGTGAAGTGAAAACCTAAAAGTGCGCATTAAGAATCTTGGCTGTAATTTTTGTTTTAACAAACATACCCTAAAAACCATCGAGGAGGCCCTATTTTCAGGCTGTAGTTTGTCAAATTGGGGAAGCGAAGGTCAATCACCAGCAAGGAGGAGCCTGGAGGAGCCGAGACCAAAGGCGAAAAATTTCCCCAACTCTAAATGGCGCAATAGTGACAGGTTGCCAAGTATAAAAGAAAGTGAATATTGGAATTTGGAAATATCGCCCTCTACTCGCATTATTATCAAAACTCAAATGTTATCACAAGTCTGAAGGAAAGAGAAAGGTGAGGTGCAAATACGTGACCTGAGAGAAGGGGAAATAACACACAATTTTTCTCTATTTTGAACTAGACGCAATACTGAATAGAGGCGAGTTTCCAGAGATGCGCTCAAGATTGAAGTTTGAAAAAAAAAAAAATTATTTTCAAGTGCAGCATCTGCGAATAAGAGGGAACCGTGACAGCCAAGGAAACTCGAAACCCATGAAATGTTGATAAAATGACTGAAAGAAATGCAGTCTCATAATTTATTTTCAAGTGTAGAGAATACAAATACAGAAAATGTGTAGGCATAGACAAGGCATAAGGACTATCTAAAAGGAAAACGACTGTTAAATGTGAGAGGACCTTTTTATATATGCAAATGGCCACAGAAACAAGGGAAACAAGGAACCACGCCCTCCCTTTACATGTCACAACAAAATTGTTTTGTAATGAAATAAAACACAACAAAACTTGTGGTCTAGCCATGAACAGGACTCATCCATAAACAAAGAAATGAAAAATCATTGGAATCATGGATAATGACTTACCTAAATATTTCACACTTACTGGAATAATGCAGGTGCAATGACAATTTCCATAGCCTCTGTTAGCGTCCTCTACCAAGCGGAAGAATAGAGAGAGCAAAAATGATCTCTTGAAAAGAAATTCCCTCCACGAAAAGTGTCTCCTCCCCAAAATCTCATGAAACAAACACCATCTTGTAACCGCCCCTATAACCGAAACTTGAATTTCAAATAATATTTCTTTGCATGATCAACTTTCATTAATTTATTATATTACTATTATCTACGTATGTTATTTTATTATAAATTTATATTATATTCAATATAATAATTAACTTTCCATATTCTATTTTATTTACTTCTATTAATAGTGTAATTTTATTCTTTCTTAACTTCTAATTATATTAAACCATTTATTTAATTATTATTATTTTTATTTTTTTAATTATCCACAATACCTTTTTAACTTTATATTCCTATTTAAATGTTGTAATTTGATCAAAACATTTATTGACTAAAATAAATCAAATGCACTCAAGGTCCAAAAAAATTACCTGACCTCACAACGAGTTGAAATGCATTACAAAGACAACGCAAATGGAGGGCACTCTGGTTTTTCATAAACAACAATTAGGGCCAATACAAAATTAATTAAAAAATATTTGGAAAAAAATATAAAAATATTCTCATCTTTATAATTTTTTATAAAAGATGAGAATATTTTGAATACATATCTTTCTTGAAAATTAATTAGAAACATACTTTTATTTAGGTCAAATTATGTTGGTCATACATGTACATGTTATGGTCCTAAAAAAATATTTTTGTACAAGTCAATTTTCTTTTTTGTATCATCTGAGTTTTAGAATAAATTATATATTTGAAAACTAGACTCAAAATAATACATTTCTTATTATTAGAATTGTTAAAGATTCTATGTGTAAGTGCTTCAAATTTTTAGTCTAACTATGAGAAACTTTAATTTTTAAGAAAAAATACTTCCACTTTTTGGCCAAAAAGTTGACCTAATTTCTTTCACCTACCCAATTGTTATTCCTTGCTAGTGAAACCTTTGGTAGATACCATAATCTTAAATCACTTTCTCATACAATTTTTCATTGAATGGAAATTTTCTAAATCCAAGACTAAGAAGACTCAATTCTTACTAAAAACATTGTTGTTGACACATTAGGCCATGTTGGTATCTATATTTGACATGTTTGGAACTTAGAGATTCATCCCATTCATCAAACAAGATAGGTTGATTGGTTTATTGATGCCACAAAATGCAACTCTTTCTTCCTTCTAAGTATTTATGGGTGTTAATTGGACCACTTTTATCACCACTCATAAGAGGCCACTGCCTTGAATCTCTATGAAACCATGCCCACTTTAGGGGCTTAATATTTTTCTCCTACCATAGAATTGTGTGTAGCCAAGCTTTACAACCAAAAGTAGGTTGTAGAAAAGTATCCTACTAGAGGTTCTAGAATTAGATCCTATCTTTACTGGCCAAAGATTGATGAAAAAGTTTCTAAGAATTTTTTATAGGCCTTGCATGCTTTCCATAGTTCTCATTCCATTAATTTTTTTAAAGGAAACAATTTTTTGAGTGATCTTCTAGACAATTTTTAGGCCTTTATCTAGCACAATGAGAAAATATTTATAGCTCAAGAGGACACTCCTAAATGAGATAATTCTTTGCAACAATGTTTGAGTGAGGTTCTTTGTTATATTTCCAACTCTTCATAAATCCTTTGTGCCTAGTTTCTTACCAAAGAGGACTTTCATGTTGATGTTTGCACCATGGATTTAATAAAAAAAGTCCTAGATTTGATGGATTTCCATGTGAATTTTGGATGAGGATCTTCATAAGGTTAAACCTTGAATCCTCCCATTCTATTTTATTATGGATTTATTAAATTTGAAGAAAATATTAAATCCATACCCAAGTTTGGAAATCTAGAGGATAAATGTAGTTGGAGACTAATCACTTTATCAAATTGACTCCTACAAGATCATTTCCAAAGCTCTTTCCTTGAAATCATACCATTTTATCACTCAATTGATTCATCTTGAGCAATATGGATTTATTAAATTTAGGTATACTCTTGATTTAATATTATTAGTCTTTGAGAAGGATGAAAAGGGATAAACATTCTCAGTAGTCAACATTTTTTTCTTAAAATTGATTTTATACTCCCAATATCTTTTTAAGTGGCCTTTTATCCTTTCCATGCTTAAAGCATTATAATTTGGGGCCCATTTGTGCATTCATTCAAAATAATTTTTGTTGATGCTTTTGCTTGTATTACCATTAATAGTTAACAATCCAACTCCTTTGGGAATTTAAGTTTTATCTATCACTGGTTCCCTTTAGCTCTTGTACTTTATATTATTGCAACTAAAGACATTTGGCTATTTATTAGATCATTTTATTTCATAGAACATACTTAAAGACATGTATTTATATCCTAATTCCATCACTCAGCTAATCAATGGTCATTTTTTGGATGATTCATTTCTTACCATTTTGGAGGAACAAGAGAATATTAAATAGGTCTTATAGTGTCTAGATGTTTTTTATGAAAATTTAGGGTTGATTATTTAATAGAGAAAAACTCGATGTTATAGGTAATCCTTTCTTCCTAAGCTTGGTTGGCTATATTTGTATAGCTGGAAATAGATTGATTGTGGGGAATGTTTTAGGTTTCCTAGATTCCCTTCTCCTTTCAGATATCCCCTTCCATCTTGTGGAAAGTTTTCATTTCTAGAATTGATAAAAATATCCCCTATTGGATTACTAAGCCTCTTTCTCTAGCAAGGAAATCCTAAGCATGCTACAAAATCTTGGTCATAAATATGTTTACTAATATTCTTATTGGGTTCCTTCTAAAGCCTCCTACTTAAAGATTTAGAAATTTATTAGGGACTTCTTATGCGCCTTTTTTGATAATAATAAATGATTTCACCATGTTTGTTGGTAATATTGTTGGCTTCCTCATGAGTTTAGAGGCCTAGGATTTCATTTAATCTAACACAAAAGGTCTAGCATTATGTGATAAATGGATTCTTAGAGCCCTTTAATATGGTGAAGCTTGGAAAATCTTGTACTTTGATATTATATTTATTCTAGCATGTCCACTAGATGCTTGACTTAAAAGGATCTTTGGATCCATACCCTTCTTATCATGAACTCATTTAAGTTGAGGGTAGTTTTTTCATCAAAATCATTTGTAAATATTGGGAAGAGTTATAACTATGACTTTTATGGGATGGAAATAAATTTTAAAATGGGTTATCTTCTAATAAAGAATCTATTTGGTGGTCTCTAATTGTTTCTTATCAATACCACCCACTTGTAAAGGCTCCATTGGTTCATGATTTGAAATTATATAATAGGGGAATTGATACTTTGTCAAATATCTTCAATATTACCAAGAGTTTTCTTTATTGGCTAGAGGCCAAAGGGAAAAATTGGTTCTCTAATCAATATTTGGAAACTTACCAAATAATTATTGATTCATTTTCTCCAAATTTTCTTCACAAAATTGAGGTTAGAACCTTGAAGCCTTGGTGGAAAGATTGGAAATGGTATTTAGACATGAAATTTTGGAATTATAGACCCCATAAGGGATATTCTTAGATCCCCCCCCATCTTCCCATGGTTTCATACTTGAATCACATATGAAATCTCTATTTGTCTTTGGGTACTTGGCATCATATATTTTAGAATATTTGGTATGTAATTCTTGAACCAAATCTTGCTTATTTTTCTTAGTGTATTATTTATCAGGGTCTTCCTCGTGGTATTAGGTTGAATAATCTAAGATTTTTCAATCTTAATTTTCTATTATATGGAAGAAAGGGACTCAAAAAAATATGTTTTGGCCTTTATCTAGAACCTAGGAAACTTGAAATCAAATTTATGATATTTTTAACTATTTTAGACCTGAGAATTTCTCATGCAATATGATCTTATTGGATGATTGACCTAGAATTCATATTAAAAATATCTATATTTGGCATGCTTTCAAGATGGAGATTATTTTTCATATTTGGAAAAACTAAAATTTTGTTACTTTTATTTGTTGTTCTAGCAATAATCATTTCTTATTTTACACTAAAGCTATAATTTGTTCCAATGTTATTAAGAAAACTTGGGTGCAAGTAAATAAAGTTGCACTTGAAGTGGAACATCTACAAGTTTTGTTTGATTATTGGGGTAATACCACATATAAATTTTTAAAACTATCATCACATTTAATTTCCCACAAGGGTCATTCCTCTCCTCAAGGATATTGATTTGGAAGTAGTTAGACTACTTAGGGAGGTGATGAATTCTAGTCACATACTTTCCAACCACCTTATATAACAATCAAAGATCAATCTTCTCATGGGTGGTTACAACCCATTGTCCCTCCTTCAACCTCCGCCCAACATAATGACTAAGGAGATCCTAGATGGCTAGATTTTGGAAAGTTCCCAAACTTGCCTCTAGCTATTTCTCTAGATTGTGCTACTTGACCATTTGTAGAGGATGATAATTAAGAATAGGGTGTAATTACTAGTGGTATTTTGTCACTAATAGCTCTAGTCTCATTAATAAATGGGATAAGCTTGATGATTGTGACCCTCTCCACCCCTATTGGTGTGACTCTCATCACTTATGTGGTTTTGTATTTTTGTTTCATCTTATTGTTTGGGCTTGGACACACATAGAATTTGAGGTATGCCTTATACCACCCAACCTTCTTTTGTGAATATTGTAATATTCTATTTTTTATAATATAAAAAGTAATATATCCATATTCATCAAAAAATACTTTATCTTATATACGAGAGATAATAATGGACCTAGTCAAGTCAATAGGATTTTTTCTAATTTGTGATTGGAAAGGTTGTGCATTTACCACTATAATGGTGAAACTTGCATACCCCTTTTTTTTGGGTTCATTTTGATTAGTGTGTCTTAAATGTAATAATAAGTGTATATATGTAACATATTTTTGTATGAATTTGGTTGATAACTTATTTTTATATTTTGATCCAATCTTTACTTATCTCTAGAGATTCAAACCTAATTGTTAGAACTTGTATAAATTTCACCCTAGATTATATTTCCGAGTACAAACTTGACTCAAGTCATTTATGCAATCATGAATCTAAACCTTAAACTTTTAAAATTTAAATCCAAATATTATATTGTTGACTCATTCTTACTAACTATTGCAAGTCAATTTAAGAGGTTTTAGCATTTATTTTTCCACTTTGTTTTTTCTTAAAAAGACATTCCTTCAACCATTTTTGAAATCACAATGGAAGGTAAAAATAATATCTAAGACAAAAATATTAAATACGAATCATTTTGTACCATTTTATTGTAATAGATCATACTAGGTCCATTAAACACTTTCTTGTAATCTCAAATATTTCACTTAGAGCCATAAATCTAGTCCAACTAGGCATTTGATTATGGAGAATGTGATTCTTGCAATTCAATACATTCCTAAGGTGTTCCTAAATAAATTATATCTTATTAAATTCACTATCTACATAATCAAAAAATTCTTTAGAAGCATTCAATTGGAAGGAAATAAGAGTTCCACCCTCTCTAATTTTACTCTCCTTACCTCACCATTAGGTATATTCATCAATTTCCCATCCTTGCAAAGTGGTTGGGTTGATAGACTTGAGTTAGTAGGTATGATACTCTAGATAGATGTATGATATTAGATGTTGGGGTTGTAATTTTAAGGTATTAGAAGTAAAGTATGTTGATCTTACAATGATTTATTATGCATGAGTGTAAGTTCTAGTGAGTTACACTTTACTCGTAGGGACTAAGCTTTCATTAGATATGTGTTCTAAGTTAGATGATGATTTTGAAGATATGTGTAATATGTCTTATACTAGTGTTGGTAGCCATATATATGTGATGAATTATACAAGACTAGATATTTCCCAAGTGGGAGTTCTTAGTAGATTTATGTCTAACCTTGGAAGAGAGCATTGATCTTGTGTGAAGAGGGCATTAATATATTTGTGAGGAATTTAATTATGACTTATGTTATCATGGTTTTAATAATGAGGATAAGTTATTGGAAATACAAGGCTTTGTTGATATAGATTGGGCATATGAATTGGATAGTTGAAGATCCACTAGTGGTTGTGTTTTATCTATTTGGAGGTGCTACTAGTTGGATGAGCACTTGGGGAAACCTACATCTATTTTATCCACTATTGATGTAGAGTATATAGTTGCTACACATGCTTGTAAACAAGTGATTTTATTGTATAGATTATGTTAAAGAGTTGGTTTTGATTGTAGGGTAGTTTATAGTAGAGGTGATAGAGTACTATTTGTTTGACTAGGAACCCCATGTATCATGATTGTATGAGGATTATTGATGTTCAAAATAACTTTTTTGTGAGATGATAGAGAGTGGTAAGTTCACAGTTCAAAAGGTTGCCACTTAGGATAATGTTGTAAATTTACTTATGAAACCAATGAGCATGGATAATTTTTCTTGGTATAGGGAGGTCATGGGCATTGCATCGTATACTAGATTAATTTTATATTTCCTCTAGATTATTGCAATGTATGATACCAAGTGGGAGAATTCTAGGAATATGGTGATATTAACTTTGTGAATTTCCTATGTACTTCATGTGTCTCCAATACCATAGGAATGGGTACATGAATGCCTAGGATGTGAATGGGTGAATATTGGTTGAAACGAAATTAATAAGGAAGGTGGATGTATTGAAGCAAAACTTCTATTGGATTAATGCATATTTTTTCTCTGCTTGATTTTGAAGGTTTTTCTTGAAAGGGTTTGTCTACCTACATCTAGGGGAGAGGGGCCTATAGTGGAGTACCCTAACTTTGTGTTTCTCAAAATCCTACGTGGAAATTTCAAATCACTCCCAATTTTGTACAAAGTTTATTTGGCAACTCATGTGCTTCTATATTTCGTTTTAGGGTCACATCATCAAATATGATCCCATATCAGAAAGTTTTTTGTTGAGGTATCCAAAAAGGCCCAAAAAAAAGTGAGACCGATAGTGGTGCACTAAGTCATGTTTTATTGGTGTGTTGATATGGCATCACATGATTTGTCACTTTTTGTACTTTATGGATAAAAAGTGTTTTGAAATTGGATATTAAAGTGCTCCACTATGGGGCCCACTGAGGACTACTTCTATCCCCACTATTGGACCTTGCTCCATTATAGGCCCCTCTCCCCTAGTGTGTGCTTATTTATACATGCTTGCTGATTTTTAATTGACAATTTGAATTTCTACACACTTCTCCAAGTTTCTTTTTATATTTATAATGATTTATCAAATGATCTAAATTAGATTTGAACACTTAATTTTATACTATTACTATATTTGTTCAACTATTCAATCAATATTAAGTATATCAAACAAAGATCATTCATTTCTAGTACCAAAGCCATTACTTGCATTATATTTGTTTGCCACCACTATTTTCAAAGCTAAATATCTAAATAACTGTATTTAATTTTCTTAATTCACAAATATCGATTACTAAATTATCTTATATTTTTATTAATTACATTAATAATTAACCTAAGTGACACTTCATAAAACCCATATTTTCTCTTTAAAAACATAATTTTTTATTTTATCTTTTGAATATTCTTTTTCAAATCACCTTTCTTTATCTTGTATATGTATTAATTACATTAATTAATTAATCTGAATAATATTTTTTTTTAAATATATATTTTTCTTTTAAAAATCACAGTATATTATTTGTCTCTTGAATATTCCTTTTCAAATCACCATTCTTAATTTGTCTTGTATAATTATTAATCATATTAATTTATTAACCTAAACAATACTTTAGAAAACAAAAAGAAATCTCTTTAAAAACCACAGTATATTATTTGTCTCTTGAATATTCCTTTTTAAATCACCTTTCTGAGAAGACATCCAACTAACAGATTGAAAAAATAATGTTTGTGGGACCCTTTTTTGGCTGCTATAATTGTGAGTTTTTAGAAGAAAGCCGTCCAATGATTGGCTTGCACCTATGCTGGAGTTTAGTGTTTCCATGTGGAATGCTGGATTTATGTCATTTTAAAGAAACATCCAGCACTACTTTGCAACAAAACACATGCAAAATCTATAAATTAACTCCATAGGATGTAGATTAAACCATAGTTATGTTATGAGATTAATAAATAATAGTTTTTTCAACAACACTTTACACTTTCAACAGTCATTAACTTAAAAAAAAACCTACTCTTATATTACATCTCAGTGAATCAATGTCACTTGTTTATCTCAGCAATATGAGTACAAGCACTATTAGTCATTTCCCAAAAGCTTCTTGATGTCTTTCTGCAATCATAAATTTGCAACTATTAGAAAAGAATATCATGAAAGCAGACAAAATCATGAAGCAGTGAGCCATTCATGTTATCAAGTACCTCAATGTTCAATGGAGAAATAGTGGGTGCATATCGATCAAATACATTTCCATCTTTATCAATCAAGAACTTGGAGAAGTTCCATCTTATGTTTTCATCAAAAATACCACCTCTGCATGATTTTAAGAACTTGTAGATTGGAGCTGCATTATCACCATTCACATCCACCTATATAACAAAAAACTTCACTTTTCATATCAGATATCACTTCCCCTGACCAATAATAAATGGCATCCACTGTATTACCCAATTGGATTTAAAATGCAAACCTTGTCAAATATAGGAAAGTCAGCTTTAAAACGAGTGCATGCAATTGCTGCAATCTCTTCGTTAGTACCCGGTTCTTGTGCAGCAAATTGATTACATGGGAAGGCCAATATTTCGAACCCTGCAAACAGTTTTCCTACAGAATATAAGTTATCTAGAGAATTAAGGACTGAACTTGAGGTTTGATATTCTGGAAACCAGCAATCATTGAAGGGAAAACCCAATATAAAAACTTATAGATCAATTAAATTGTTCACAAGCTAAAATTTTAATTAATTGATCTTCTCAATATACAGTAAAGATAGTAAAGATAGTCATCTGCAAGATTAAATAAGCATTGTAAGTATTTGTTCTCTCTAGTTATATGTCATGGATTCACCCAATAAATTATACTTACATAAACAACAGGCCAGGTGTTAACCTGTACCCAGGCTTAAGGATGGAAGAAATTTGATGCCATGTCTGCATAATCAAACTTTGTATAAAGATGTAGAGAAGCCTATTTTTAACTACTACCCATGCAAGAACATTTATTTGGCATAGGGTCTCACAGAAAAATCATTCAAATGCATCAGAGAGATACTCCTAGGAAATATGCCATTACACCATATTAATTCTAATCTCAGGGGGGCTCACAGTTACAGACTGGTATCATACAACCAGTGTGTATCCCATGTTAGAAAATCTCTTAGCACCCAAGATTTAAACTCAATTATTTTAATAAGTATGGATTACCATTTGAAACTCAACATCGCCATCTCAAAGTTAATCTAAAGTCTCTATTATATGTATGATAGCTTTTACTTTTCAATTGAAAAACATCTACAACTATCATACATCTACTTTGTGAACTGTGAAAAACTCGTACCAACTAGATCTCCACTACTAAAATCATAAAACAAACTAAGCACAGATAAAGCCACACTAAGAGCTCAAACTATTAGACATTAGAAGACTATATCTACTACATATCACCTTGGTCCTTAAACTTGACATACAATTCATTCATCTCCTCATAGTTAGAGGTAGTCAGCCCACTGCAAAAAAACAGAAAACATAGGTATTATTCACCCACTATTGAAGAGGGAAACAAATTCAAAATTTCAAGGCATCCATAGTTCATTTTTGAAAACACATAGAATTTTTGAAAGCATATTGCACCTAATAAGGTGTACAGAAAAATACAAGTAGAACTCTAGAAAATATAGAAAAATAAAAATTACCACTGAGATGCAACATTGACTATAAGTAAAACTTTGCCCTTGTAAGTGCTGAGACACACATCATTGCCCTTGATGTCCTGTAATTTGACAGTAGCGCTTCAAGATTTTGTTAGTCTTAAGTTTGAATTAATAATTATACGGAGAAAACATATTAATTTAATAAATTTGAACTACCTTAACATTAAAGTCATGAACAGAAATTGGCACTTTTGATGAGTAGTTGCCCATGATGGACACGAGGCAAACAGATAACCAGAATAATGGTAATTAGTTGAAATGTTAAGGTGAGTGGAGGGATTAGGGGGTTTATATAATGAGGGAATGGTTAAGAATCAGCCGGCCTTGGAAGCGGACAACAAATGTTGGAAAGTACACATTATGCGACTACGTTAAGCAGTCTGTCAGAATAGATGAAAACTGTGCAAGTTTACAGCTTGAAAATTAAAAAAGAAAATCCAAACTAGCATATTCGCCCAGAATATTATATGGAGATAAGCATAACAAGGCAGAGATGATAACGAAGCGGCGAGGCTTCCAACATATCAATAGAAAGGGTCTCAATATAGAATTGTTATTATTTTTTTAAATTTAGTTGATAATAAAGGGCAATTTTTTTTTTATATATATATATATATATATAAAATGTTTAGATAATGTACATCCACCAATATTTATTGAAACTAACAAAGAAATTCAAGATGCCAAACTCCATAAAATTAAAAATATAATAAATAAATTGTCCTTTAAAATATATAAATATTTGTCTTTCATCATTAAATTAGATGATTTGGATAGGTAATGATTTTTCTTTTCTTAATTTTTTTTCATAAATCTTTTGATAGTATATAATGTTGTTTCACATTAATCTAAATTACATCTTAATTAAAATAAACAAAAAATGATAGGTGCATTACTAATTCAGCTATTGACTAGATTTTGTAATAGCAAGTGTGGTCATCAAGTGAAAGGAATTATATATAGAAATTGATATATTAAATACTTGTATATAATGATTTTTTAAGTAGTAAAATTGACTTATGGAGCCAAACTTGTTATATTGTGATTCAAAAAAAATTATAGAAGGGTTGTTCTAGATTGGAAGGCTGGGAACACAATCCCATTATTTTTTAAATTTCATGACAGTAATATTCCCATAACAACCTATAATAAGTAGCCTTCCCATTACATACCATCTACATTAGAAATTACCCTAAGTGTGTGAACATGGACAAAAAATCATACAAATATCAAGTGTACTTTGGAGATGGACTAATACAATCACAAAAGTAAAAAGAAAAAAGACCCATGACACCTTATACAACTACCTTACTATCATCTTCAACATCCTCAACCAAAAGGGTGAAGGAAAAGTCAATTCCTTCCAAGGGGATGGCTTCAGTGGTACACTTTAGGGAATCAATACTAAGCCTTGCTTAAGTCCTCTAGCACTCTTTATTAGTGTTAACAATAGAAACAATGAAGGGAAATGGTTCATGCTAGCCACCACATTCTCATGCATGAACCGAGCAATAACCCAAGGGGGAAAATTCACTTTGACCATTGTATCTCTAGGGAAAGTTTCAACCTTCTCCTTCAGTGTGGTCTAATTAGAGAAATAAGCACTACTTGAATCAGCTTTTTTATTTCACCAACGTCTGAAAAGGCTACCACAAACATTGAATAAATGTTTGTGTTTAATTGATAGTGATGATCCATGATCATGAGCTACTCCCTTAGAGTGATATGTATGGCATGGGTGATTAGCATTGAATTTGATTTGAAAACTTATTTCATCTTAAATCTAAAATTCCCCAAATGAAGGAAAATTTCTTATTGTTAGTCAAGAGCCTTGTGTTGGTGTCCATTATAGAGAATATCTTTGATAACAAATAGTGCACTACACAAATTGGATTGAACATATAATCCATGGAACATCCTAGAAGCCATGTCATACCATAATTTTTGTGAACTCCACTAGTATATGAAAGTGCAAGAAACTAAAATTTTGCATGCTTGAAGTCCCTCCAAAAAATATTGTCAACAATGCAACGTTGAAGTTGAACTCAATGTTGGTGTGAGGTTGTCACCTTATAATGTGGGTTGACAAATTGTCAACTTGCAATAAAGTAGGACTATGGGTAGAAAAGGACTGAAAATGAATCCAAAGTATTGATTGAATAATTAATGATCAAGGCCATTTTCTTGTCAATAACATATTTTGATTAAGATTAAGTGGGAAGGTCCCAAACCCAATACAAAACAACCATAGAGGAAAAATAGAGGGGTGCCACAAGGATTAAGACAATAGGAAGAAAAAAAGAAAATAGAAAACCAACAATCAACAACAATAGAAACAAGACCAACCGAAGACCAACAACTCGAGGAGACCAATTACTATTTGTCAAGAAGGTGGAGGAATTTTATAGCTTGTCACTCCTTGGAAAGAAATTGTAATTTATCCTTGAAAGACATGGGGATCTTTTTTTCAGTTTTCTCCATGGAGGTAGGTAGATCTTTACCGACGAATTTTCCTTTTTTGTCGAAGCTAGAAGGGGGGCTATAGGAGCTGCATCACTTGCTCTCTTTGCACAAAAGTTCTTTAGCTCCTGTGAAAATAATTGGATGGTGACAATAGTGTTCTTGACTTTTTTTTTCTATAATCAATAGTTTCCTACAAATTGAACTAAAATTTGTCTTGGTTTCTTTGAAGACTAGCACCTCCTTTCTCAAACTCATGCAATCCTCTAGAGACCTGATAGCTTCTTTTAAGTTCCCAACCTCCTTTTCCAACTCATCCCACTTCTCAAATATATCAGCCATTCCTTTCATCAACTCCTAGTATTCCCCATTAGCCTCCTCTCTAGGCCAATCCCTAGCCTATATTATAATTATAGACTCCAAAATTTAGATCTTCCTCTTAGTTGTGAGAAATTATGCAAGCTTCCATTTAAGGATGTCATTTTGGATACTTTTTTCTTTGCATAGATCATTCACTTTCTTGTGCAGATAGTCATAATTCTTGCAAGTGTTTAGAGTGATTGAAGGATCAACCTTAGTGTCCTAAGCATGCAACACCTTGTTTTAAGGAGATGGAGGAGGGCTAGAAAAAAAGATGCTTTGAAAACAAGAGTTGGTAGGGGAGTCCTTAGAGGTGATATATGGGGAAGGGGACCATGAAGACCTTGATTTATTATAAAATAAAATAAAATTTGGGGGGTCCTTAAAGGAAACCTTTTTCTTACCATCTAAAGTAGGGGAATTAGCTGCAATGGCTTTTCCTTTAGAGGCATGAGGGGGGTTGGACCGAGTAACTCTACTATAAGTGAGGGGAGTGAAATTAGTGGTCAAGGAAGGAGTTCAATATTATTAGCAATATTGTCTAACATTAAGCCTTTTTTTACAATGGAGGTTAACAATACGAGCAAGAAAGGAAACAATCAAGGAAAGGGCCAAATTGTACCAATAGAGCCTATATAATAAGCCTTGATGGAGAGGTGAGGGCTTTCCTTTATTTTGCACATCTTTAATAGATTGTTCCATCAATGAGTCTATCCAAATAGAAAAGTTTATTTTCAAGTCAATAACATAGTTAGTAAGGAGGTTTGTGGCCTTATTAATTCCCCTATAAATGTGATGTATGGTGAACTCCAATAATAAATAATGGAAGCTCCTAATTTACATTAGAATGCTACTTATCTTTCAAGTAGGTGATCCCCTCCTACAATAGTAATTAACAACCACCATTGATTCCCTTTTGATTTGGAATTTATTGGAACCATACATTGCACATATTGACTTTGCTTTTATTTCATTGTTGAATCCAAATCTTGAATATACACCAACTAATCTCACAGATCTTGATCTTGAATTAGGAAACCTAAATTTTAGTTCATAATAGTCAATTAGAGGTAGGATCCATTTTATGCCCTCTCAAGAATTGGGGAAAGAATCAAATCTTGTAACCCCATCAACATGAGATTATATAGTGAATTATATAGTTATGAGCGAATATATATTTAAATAAAAAATATCAAAAACATATTATTATCCCATCATTTAAAGTTAAACAATTAAAATACAACCATGAATACATAATGTTTTTTAAAAATATAATTTATAATTTATAAACTTTTCTAAATAAAAATTAATATTAAAATGTAGAATAGTATTTTAGAATTTGGTCTCTTCATTTATTACAAATTTTAAAACCGAAAGGAATCTAGCTTTTGGAAAAAGGAGATTGATGAGATATCTAGGTTGACCTATGTAGAAAAGATTTTATTTTTTACTAATACTAAATCTATGTAAAAGGAGATGAGATATTTAGGTTTTTAGTCACTCTACACTTCAAAATTATTGTGAGTTCTTGTTAAGGCTTATTTTATGTAGAGATGAAAAATGCATTGCTTCTCTAGTTTTATTATAACAATGGACTAACTTACCACAAAGTAATGGTCTTGAAGTATTTTCTAGAGTTAAGAACATTAAATTAGTTGAAGTATTAATATTACTTAAAATCATTGAGTACTACATAGCATAGATCATGATTAAGATTTTTGTAAGGCTTTTAAATTTTACTTTAAAATATTTTAATTTTTTTGGGATAAAATTATAGGCCATTTGCATGGGAATTTTTGGGTACATGAATGTATGTTTATTTTTTTGAAATGAATAACAATTTATAATATTATTTTAGAAAAATATATTATATCAATTTATAAAAGAAGGTCAATTGGAATTATATTTTAAAAAGTTCAAACAAGATAAGTTTTTACAAGGATAAAAACAAAAAGTACAAATTATTTTTTAGGGTAATGCAACAAGATTTATTAAATATTAAAAATAACCTTAATTTGTTTATGTATACACATATGTATATATATACATACATACATACTATGTATGTATGTATGTATGTATGTATATATGCATATATACATATATGCATATATGCATATACATGTATATATGTATATGTATATAGTATGTATGTATGTATGTATGTATATATATACATATTGAAAGGAAATTGGGTGCACGGAAGCAACTTCCTACACCAATCTAGCTAGGATAGGTTTGTAAAAATTTATTAAATAATTTTATAGTTACAGATTTAGATGCACATTCATATCATAATAGATAAACAATGAAACCATAACACATTTAAATTT
>VDFB02295704.1:0-21521 GCA_007258455.2 Sequoia sempervirens
TTAATTACATTAATTAATTAATCTGAATAATATTTTTTTTTAAATATATATTTTTCTTTTAAAAATCACAGTATATTATTTGTCTCTTGAATATTCCTTTTCAAATCACCATTCTTAATTTGTCTTGTATAATTATTAATCATATTAATTTATTAACCTAAACAATACTTTAGAAAACAAAACAAAAAAATCTCTTTAAAAACCACAGTATATTATTTGTCTCTTGAATATTCCTTTTTAAATCACCTTTCTCAGAAGACATCCAACTAACAGATTGAAAAAATAATGTTTGTGGGACCCTTTTTTGGCTGCTATAATTGTGAGTTTTTAGAATAAAGCCGTCCAATAATTGGCTTGTACCTATGCTGGAGTTTAGTGTTTCCATGTGGAATGCTGGATTTATGTCATTTTAAAGAAACATCCAACACTACTTTGCAACAAAACACATGCAAAATCTATAAATTAACTCCATAGGATGTAGATTAAACCATAGTTATGTTATGAGATTAATAAATAATAGTTTTTTCAACAACACTTTACACTTTCAACAGTCATTAACTTAAAAAAAAACCTACTCTTATATTACATCTCAGTGAATCAATGTCACTTGTTTATCTCAGCAATATGAGTACAAGCACTATTAGTCATTTCCCAAAAGCTTCTTGATGTCTTTCTGCAATCATAAATTTGCAACTATTAGAAAAGAATATCATGAAAGCAGACAAAATCATGAAGCAGTGAGCCATTCATGTTATCAAGTACCTCAATGTTCAATGGAGAAATAGTGGGTGCATATCGATCAAATACATTTCCATCTTTATCAATCAAGAACTTGGAGAAGTTCCATCTTATGTTTTCATCAAAAATACCACCTCTGCATGATTTTAAGAACTTGTAGATTGGAGCTGCATTATCACCATTCACATCCACCTATATAACAAAAAACTTCACTTTTCATATCAGATATCACTTCCCCTGACCAATAATAAATGGCATCCACTGTATTACCCAATTGGATTTAAAATGCAAACCTTGTCAAATATAGGAAAGTCAGCTTTAAAACGAGTGCATGCAATTGCTGCAATCTCTTCGTTAGTACCCGGTTCTTGTGCAGCAAATTGATTACATGGGAAGGCCAATATTTCGAACCCTGCAAACAGTTTTCCTACAGAATATAAGTTATCTAGAGAATTAAGGACTGAACTTGAGGTTTGATATTCTGGAAACCAGCAATCATTGAAGGGAAAACCCAATATAAAAACTTATAGATCAATTAAATTGTTCACAAGCTAAAATTTTAATTAATTGATCTTCTCAATATACAGTAAAGATAGTAAAGATAGTCATCTGCAAGATTAAATAAGCATTGTAAGTATTTGTTCTCTCTAGTTATATGTCATGGATTCACCCAATAAATTATACTTACATAAACAACAGGCCAGGTGTTAACCTGTACCCAGGCTTAAGGATGGAAGAAATTTGATGCCATGTCTGCATAATCAAACTTTGTATAAAGATGTAGAGAAGCCTATTTTTAACTACTACCCATGCAAGAACATTTATTTGGCATAGGGTCTCACAGAAAAATCATTCAAATGCATCAGAGAGATACTCCTAGGAAATATGCCATTACACCATATTAATTCTAATCTCAGGGGGGCTCACAGTTACAGACTGGTATCATACAACCAGTGTGTATCCCATGTTAGAAAATCTCTTAGCACCCAAGATTTAAACTCAATTATTTTAGTAAGTATGGATTAGCATTTGAAACTCAACATCGCCATCTCAAAGTTAATCTAAAGTCTCTATTATATGTATGATAGCTTTTACTTTTCAATTGAAAAACATCTACAACTATCATACATCTACTTTGTGAACTGTGAAAAACTCGTACCAACTAGATCTCCACTACTAAAATCATAAAACAAACTACGACAGTCTACTTCCCCTGTCTAGTACTAAACACAGATAAAGCCATACTAAGAGCTCAAACTATTAGACATTAGAAGACTATATTTACTACATATCACCTTGGTCCTTAAACTTGACATACAATTCATTCATCTCCTCATAGTTAGAGGTAGTCAGCCCACTGCAAAAAAACAGAAAACATAGGTATTATTCACCCACTATTGAAGAGGGAAACAAATTCAAAATTTCAAGGCATCCATAGTTCATTTTTGAAAACACATAGAATTTTTGAAAGCATATTGCACCTAATAAGGTGTACAGAAAAATACAAGTAGAATTCTAGAAAATATAGAAAAATAAAAATTACCACTGAGATGCAACATTGACTATAAGTAAAACTTTGCCATTGTAAGTGCTGAGACACACATCATTGCCCTTGATGTCCTGTAATTTGACAGTAGTGCTTCAAGATTTTGTTAGTCTTAAGTTTGAATTAATAATTATACGGAGAAAACACATTAATTTAATAAATTTGAACTACCTTAACATTAAATTCATGAACAGAAATTGGCACTTTTGATGAGTAGTTGCCCATGATGAACACAAGGCAATACAGGTAACCAGAATAATGGTAATTGGTTGAAATGTTAAGGTGAGTGGAGGGATTAGGGGGCTTATATAATGAGGGAATGGTTAAGAATCAGCCGACCTTGGAAGAAAGACAACAACAAATGTTGGAAAGTACACATTATGCGACTACGTTAAGCAGTCTGTCAGAATAGATGAAAACTGTGCAAGTTTACAGCTTCAAAATTAAAAAAGAAAATCCAAACTAGCATATTCGCCCAGAATATATATATGGAGATAAGCATAACAAGGCAGAGATGATAACGAAGCGGCGAGGCTTCCAACATATTAATAGAAAGGTTCTCAATATAGAATTGTTATTATTTTTAAATTTAGTTGATAATAAAGGGCAATATATATATATATATATATATATATATATATATATATATATATATATATATATATATATATATATATATATATATATATATATAAACAATGTTTAAATAATGTACATCCACCAATACTTATTGAAACTAACAAAGAAATTCAAGATGCCAAACTCCATAAAATTAAAAATATAATAAATAAATTGTCCTTTAAAATATATAAATATTTGTCTTTCATCATTAAATTAGATGATTTGGATAGGTAATGATTTTTCTTTTCTTAATTTTTTTTCATAAATCTTTTGATAGTATATAATGTTGTTTCACATTAATCTAAATTACATCTTAATTAAAATAAACAAAAAATGATAGGTGCATTACTAATTCAGCTATTGACTAGATTTTGTAATAGCAAGTGTGGTCATCAAGTGAAAGGAATTATATATAGAAATTGATATATTAAATACTTGTATATAATAATTTTTTATGTGATTCAAAAAAAATTATAGAAGGGTTGTTCTAGATTGGAAGGCTGGGAAAACAATCCCATTATTTTTTAAATTTCATGACAGTAATATTCCCATAACAACCTATAATAAGTAGCCTTCCCATTACATACCATCTACATTAGAAATTACCCTAAGTGTGTGAACATGGACAAAAAATCATACAAATATCAAGTGTACTTTGAAGATGGACTAATACAATCACAAAAGTAAAAAGAAAAAAGACCCACGACACCTTATACAACTACCTTACTATCATCTTCAACATCCTCAACCAAAAGGGTGAAGGAAAAGTCAATTCCTTCCAAGGGGATGGCTTCAGTGGCACACTTTAGGGAATCAATACTAAGCCTTGCTTAAGTCCTCTAGCGCTCTTTATTAGTGTTAACAATAGAAATGATGAAGGGAAATGGTTCATGCTAGCCACCACATTCTCATGCATGAACCGAGCAATAACCCAAGGGGGAAAATTCACTTTGACCATTGTATCTCTAGGGAAAGTTTCAACCTTCTCCTTCAGTGTGGTCTAATTAGAGAAATAAACACTACCTGAATCAGCTTTTTTATTTCACCAACGTTTGAAAAGGCTACCACAAACATTGAATAAATGTTTGTGTTTAATTGATAGTGATGATCCATGATCATGAGCTACTCCCTTAGAGTGATATGTATGGCATGGGTGATTAGCATTGAATTTGATTTGAAAACTTATTTCGTCTTAAATCTAAAATTCCCCAAATGAAGGAAAATTTCTTATTGTTAGCCAAGAGCCTTGTGTTGGTGTCCATTATAGAGAATATCTTTGATAACAGATAGTGCACTACACAAATTGGATTGAACATATAATCCATGGAACATCCTAGAAGCCATGTCATACCATAATTTTTGTGAACTCCACTAGTATATGAAAGTGCAAGAAACTAAAATTTTGCATGCTTGAAGTCCCTCCAAAAAATATTGTTACTAATGCAACGTTGAAGTTGAACTCAATGTTGGTGTGAGGTTGTCACCTTATAATGTGGGTTGATAAATTTTCAACTTGCAATAAAGTAGGACTATGGGTTGAAAAGGACTGAAAATGAATCCAAAGTATCAATTGAATAATTAATGATCAAGTCCATTTTCTTGTCAATAACATAGTTTTGATTAAGATTAAGTGGGAAGGTCCCAAACCCAATACAAAACAACCATAGAGGAAAAATAGAGGGGTGCCACAAGGAGTAAGACAATAGGAAGAAAAAAAGAAAATAGAAAACCAACAATCAACAACAATAGAAACAAGACCAACCGAAGACCAACAACTCGAGGAGACCAATTACTATTTGTCAAGAAGGTGGAGGAATTTTATAGCTTGTCACTCCTTGGAAAGAAATTGTAATTTATCCTTGAAAGACATGGGGATCCTTTTTTCAGTTTTCTCCATGGAGGTAGGTAGATCTTTACCACGAATTTTCCTTTTTTGTCGGAGCTAGAAGGGGGGCTATAGGAGCTGCATCACTTGCTCTCTTTGCACAAAAGTTCTTCAGCTCCTGTGAAAATAATTGGATGGTGACAATAGTGTTCTTAACTATTTTTTTTCTATAATCAATAGTTTCCTACAAATTGAACTAAAATTTATCTTGGTTTCTTTGAAGACTAGCACCTCCTTTCTCAAACTCATGCAATCCTCTAGAGACCTGATAGCTTCTTTTAAGTTCCCAACCTCCTTTTCCAACTCATCCCACTTCTCAAATATATCAGCCATTCCTTTCATCAACTCCTAGTATTCCCCATTAGCCTCCTCTCTAGGCCAATCCCTAGCCTATATTATAATTATAGACTCCAAAATTTAGATCTTCTTCTTAGTTGTGAGAAATTATGCAAGCTTCCATTTAAGGATGTCATTTTGGATACTTTTTTCTTTGCATAGATCATTCACTTTCTTGTGCAGATAGTCATAATTCTTGCAAGTGTTTAGAGTGATTGAAGGATCAACCTTAGTGTCCTAAGCATGCAACACCTTGTTTTAAGGAGATGGAGGAGGGCTAGAAAAAAAGATGCTTTGAAAACAAGAGTTGGTAGGGGAGTCCTTAGAGGTGATATATGGGGAAGGGGACCATGAAGACCTTGATTTATTATAAAATAAAATAAAATTTGGGGGGTCCTTAAAGGAAACCTTTTTCTTACCATCTAAAGTAGGGGAATTAGCTGCAATGGCTTTTCCTTTAGAGGCATGAGGGGGGGTGGACCGAGTAACTCTACTCTAAGTGAGGGGAGTGAAATTAGTGGTCAAGGAAGGAGTTCCAATATTATTAGCAATGTTGTCTAACATTAAGCCTTTTTTTTACAATGGAGGTTAACAATACGAGGAAGAAAGGAAACAATCGAGGAAAGGGCCAAATTGTACCAATAGAGCCTATATATTAAGCCTTGATGGAGAGGTGAGGGCTTTCCTTTATTTTGCACATCTTTAATAGATTGTTCCATCAATGAGTCTATCCAAATAGAAAAGTTTATTTTCAAGTCAATAACATAGTTAGTAAGGAGGTTTGTGGCCTTATTAATTCCCCTATAAATGTGATGTATGGTGAACTCCAATAATAAATAATGGAAGCTCCTAATTTACATTAGAATGCTACTTATCTTTCAAGTAGGTGATCCCCTCCTACAATAGTAATTAACAACCACCATTGATTCCCTTTTGATTTGGAATTTATTGGAACCATACATTGCACATATTGACTTTGCTTTTATTTCATTGTTGAATCCAAATCTTGAATATACACCAACTAATCTCACAGATCTTGATCTTGAATTAGGAAACCTAAATTTTAGTTCATAATAGTCAATTAGAGGTAGGATCCATTTTATGCCCTCTCAAGAATTGGGGAAAGAATCAAATCTTGTAACCCCATCAACATGAGATTATATAGTGAATTATATAGTTATGAGCGAATATATATTTAAATAAAAAATATCAAAAACATATTATTATCCCATCATTTAAAGTTAAACAATTAAAATACAACCATGAATACATAATGTTTTTTAAAAATATAATTTATAATTTATAAACTTTTCTAAATAAAAATTAATATTAAAATGTAGAATAGTATTTTAGAATTTGGTCTCTTCATTTATTACAAATTTTAAAACCGAAAGGAATCTAGCTTTTGGAAAAAGGAGATTGATGAGATATCTAGGTTGACCTATGTAGAAAAGATTTTATTTTTTACTAATACTAAATCTATGTAAAAGGAGATGAGATATTTAGGTTTTTAGTCACTCTACACTTCAAAATTATTGTGAGTTCTTGTTAAGGCTTATTTTATGTAGAGATGAAAAATGCATTGCTTCTCTAGTTTTATTATAACAATGGACTAACTTACCACAAAGTAATGGTCTTGAAGTATTTTCTAGAGTTAAGAACATTAAATTAGTTGAAGTATTAATATTACTTAAAATCATTGAGTACTACATAGTATAGATCATGATTAAGATTTTTGTAAGACTTTTAAATTTTACTTTAAAATATTTTAATTTTTTTGGGATAAAATTATAGGCCATTTGCATGGGAAGTTTTGGGTACATGAATGTATGTTTATTTTTTTGAAATGAATAACAATTTATAATATTATTTTAGAAAAATATATTATATCAATTTATAAAAGAAGGTCAATTGGAATTATATTTTAAAAAGTTCAAACAAGATAAGTTTTTACAAGGATAAAAACAAAAAGTACAAATTATTTTTTAGGGTAATGCAACAAGATTTATTAAATATTAAAAATAACCTTAATTTGTTTATGTATACACATATGTATATATATACATACATACATACTATGTATGTATGTATGTATGTATGTATATATGCATATATACATATATGCATATATGCATATACATGTATATATGTATATGTATATAGTATGTATGTATGTATGTATGTATATATATACATATTGAAAGGAAATTGGGTGCACGGAAGCAACTTCCTACACCAATCTAGCTAGGATAGGTTTGTAAAAATTTATTAAATAATTTTATAGTTACAGATTTAGATGCACATTCATATCATAATAGATAAACAATGAAACCATAACACATTTAAATTTACATGGGAAAACCCTCTCAAAAGAAAAACCCCACACTCAAAAAGAAAAATACTTTGTATTATCAATAATCAAAATAGAGTACAATACAATATCAACACCAAGCTTATTAATAAGATATTTCATACTTCTTCAAAATTCTAGAGTGATTCTGACAACATAATGGTACTTCAACAAGAAACAACTTAAAAATCCAAAATACAAGTGTTCATTATATAGGAGCTTACATTGCATTAATTAGTCATTTCAAAAATCGAACACCCAAGATTGAAGATGCAAAAGATGTAGAAGTTGAGAAGTCCAACTTCACAGTCCCCAAGAATCACCTGCATGCAATCACCTATCATGTGCAATAAATATCTAGAACAAAAGAGAAGATCTTATGTAAACCCTCAAGCAAGAATGTGCAAGCCAAAACCAAAATATGATTATTGAATAATGTTATAATTTACAATGAGATCAATCCTTATGAAGGAGATCATGCAACCCTAAAGAAAACCTAAAAAGGAAAACCCTAGTGTGCACACTTAATAATTAATAAATATAATTAATTATTAATGTGCCTAAGTTTAGCTTAAAAGCAAACCTAAAGTAATAAGTGAATTAATTAATTAACCAATATGATTAAATTAATTAAGTAAGATGCCTTATTACTCTAACACCCCCCCTTAAGATGAACTTAGGGATTAGCTAAAAAACTAGAAAAAGGTGCATGAAAGAAAAGATGGGTCCTAGCAACAAGGTCTGATCAGGTACCCATGTACAAATGCAATGCAAACTAAATCAAATGGGGTAAAGGAGAAAACCATGTAGGAACAAAAACTCCTCCCCAAAATAGAATGCAAATAACAACTAAGTGATGAAAAATGGAGGACTCCATAAGACCCACCAAGGACACCATCCATCACAAAGATACATCAATGAACCCCCCTAGAAGAGAGGAATGAAGAGACCACATAGCCCCCCCAGAATGAAGTAGCTCCAAAAAAATTGAAGAAACAATATCTCCTAAAATAAGTGAGAGGGAAGAGGCCTGATGAATGCAATCTCTGAAGGCAAAGTAGGTGTAGCCCAAGATGTCTCCACAGAAGCAGGTGTGACCTCAACCAATGAAGAAGTCAAAGCAGGTGAAGACTGAATAGGAACCTCCAAAGATGAATGATCAACTATGACTTGCTGCACTGAAACGAAAGAAACCACATTTGTAGTCATAGAAGTATCAACAACTGCAACAAGAGGTGAAACAAAAGGCTCAAGACCTGGGTCCGAAGTGAGAACACCAATGTTCAAGAATCCAAATGTCTTTTTGAATGATGATTCACACTAGAAGTGTGATGAACAGCTATAGGAACAAAAGCACCATTAGTAGAAAAATTGGTAAAGGAATACAACTAAGATGAGTGATCCACCACCCCAGTAGCAATAACTACTCTACTCTCCAAGTCTATGATGATAATTGAATCAGGTGTGAACTCCACAGATCTCCCATTGCCTCCATGAGTGATATGATATATGGAAAGGAGGTCGTTTGTCAAGTGAGGGACACACAAGACATCCTAAAAGGAGTTTTCCCTAAAACTAATAGACCCCTTCCCTGTAACACTCATGTAAGTATTTTTTTTCCCATCAAAATAGTAGACATAGTGCAAGGCTCAAAGGAAGTGATCATAGACTATGAAGATGGCATATGATGAGATGCTCTTGAATCTAGAAGCCATCTCTCTGATCCAAGACTTGAAGAAGCACAAAGAGCATGTCCCTTCATATCTGATGAAGTATGTAAACCAGTTGTGCCCCTATCATGCTGCTCTAAAGAAGAAGAATGAAGGGAAGAAGATGATGCAAACATCCTAGAAGGAAAATCAATCTGATGTTTCTAAAGAAGATGCTTCAGCTCATCAATGTCCTTGTAGCAACTATGTTTTGTGTGAGGCCCACCTCTATGCTACACCCAGTATGTGGAATGTTTTAAGTTTAACTATTGATTATGCCTAATGATATCACTGATGATAGGAGATTTAGACATTTGTGTTCATGTGATGATTTTGTTATGACTATGCTACATCTAGTACTTGGATTATTTTGAGTTTGTTTATTGTCTATCCCTATTGATAACATTGATGACATAATATTTAAACATTTAAGTTCATATGATTATTTGATTTTGATTATGCGACATGCTAGATAACTATAATGATTGATCTAATTTTATGTTGGTTATTGAGTTTGTTTAATTTGAATCTAAAAACTTAATGATGAATGAATGAAACAAGTATTGTGGACCAATCATGTTGCAATTAGATGAGTATGAAAATTAAGGTTAATGAAGATGAGATAAGATAGGTGGCTAATGATATTTCAATTATGTTATAGGATCTTTATGCTATACAAATTATGAAACTTGTGTGAATGCAATTGTGATTCAAATGATTTGATTATTATATGAATATGATTTACTTGGATGGATTAACGTGTGTATTGAGTGTGCAGGTACATTTTCCATGGCCAATGGAAATTGGAGGCAACTCTTGGGAACCCTATGTGAATTAACCAGTGAAACCGAGCTAAAGTCCATATGAAGGGACTATAGTTCCATCATGTAATTATTGATTGTATTTGTGAATGTTTTTAATTTGGTTTTTTTTTTTTTTTTATTGCCATGTCAGTCCATCCAGGAGGTGAGTTGTCTATCCAAGTGGACAAAGTCGGATTTGAACTTTTAGGCACTTTTGGGGATTGAAAAGTGATATTTTTTAAGTGTTTTTATGGGTTTAAGGTCCCTAGGGCAGGTATCTATGGGTTAGGTACCTTTTTAGCTCAAAATCATGGGTCAATCTCAAGATTGGGCACTCTTTTTGAGGCCTTAAAGAAGTTTGACGAAAATAAGGTTTGGAAAGTGGGATGGGGACTAGTCCCTTTCCAATCCCACTTCTCCATGTTGTCTTGGAAGTCTCCCTAATCCTCACACATGTGTGAGAACACATGGGTGAGTGTGCCTGAGAGAGTGAATGGGAGGTTGACAAATGTCAACTCCCTATTCAAAGGAGTTCATACTTGAGTTCCTATAAAGCAAACTCAAAACAAGGGTTAGGGGATTCTTTTGCATTCTTGATTTTGGTTGAATTTTGGGGGAGTGAGGAGTTTGAAGAAAAAGCTTGGAAGTAAAGGAGTTGTGTGGATCCTCAACCCATCCTTCTTTGAGCTTGGTTTTAAGGTAGATTCACCACTTTTGTTTCTTCTTCTTCATGTTTGTATTTGAAAGATTATATGTGGAGGTGAAAAGATGTGCTTGAAACTTTATCTATTGTGTTTGCTTTGTATGTTTATTTCAAATTTCTCTTGGAGCATATTTTCTTGTGTTTTTGATGTATTATGTGTTATGGGAAAAAGGGTTGTGTAGGGATAGGCTCACCCAAGTTGGGAAGAGCATCCCTTGTTGGGGATGGTATGGAGTAGGAACCTCCATGGGGAAGTTTAATTCCTCCTTAAGAGGAGAGGCTCAAAAAAAAGGGTATGAGTACCCATGTGAAATTGTGAAATGGTAGAAATGGTTTTGGTGATATGGGTTTTGGAGAAAGAGAAGAGATTAAAGAAGGGTTGCATGTGAAATGATGGGAGTATGATATGAATTATTCTTGTTGTTATTACTATGAGTCCCCATCTGGAGTGCGTAGTCCACTCTCTATCCCCTACTTTGGATTCTTGATGGAATCCTAAAGTTATGTGAAAATCCCTTGGGTGGGTGTGAAAATAATCTTGTATGTATCATGTGTGTAAATATTGTTTGCTTGGCTTTGTTTGTACCCGGTTCCCTCAGTTGCCTCCTAGCTCGGGGGTGGTTGGTTTTCCAACCAAAGGCTGGGAGGTGAGCACTACCTTGGCCATGGAAAAACATTGTGTTTCTTGTGTAGGTAGAAAGGAGATTGAAAGACATGCAAAGTTGAAGAGAAGAATATTCATGCTCATGTACTATTTGCATAGCTCGTATTATCATTTCTTGAGATATTAAGAGGAATATAGATGTATTTATATGTATATGTATTATTCAATTTGTGGTTGTAATCATGATAACAGTAAATATATCCACTTGTAGATGAAAATGTATTAGGTGTACATATACATTGCCATAAGGAAAGGAAGAGCACTTTGTTATGAGAGGGAAAGAAAATACATATTTTAGAGAAAATAATATTCTGAACAAATCTTTATGCACATCATTTGGTTTAAAGAAATATAATATGATTCTTACAAACTACTTGCATGTTGTCTTATGATTTTCTAAGCTTTCTGTGTATAAGGTTCACTTCTTTTTATCTGCAAATAAATACAATGTTTACCCCCTACTTGCAGTGTTTATAGGATTGAAATATATTTTTGAGGACTTGTATAAATGTAAATAAATATACAAGAGTATAAACAATTTTCTTTATGATTATGAGAAAAGAAACCTAAATATATATATATGTATAAAAATAAAATAAAAATGCTTTCCTGCTGGTTACTGCAAACTGTTACTGTAGGAAGGGAGAAAAAAAAGAAGAAGAAGAAAAAGAAACAAAACAAAACAAAACAAAAATAAGAGTTATGTTTTATAATGTACCATAATTTACAGAAGATTTCAGCAACACATTTTAAGAACAACATTAGAAGGAACTACTGCCTGTAGGTTGCGTTGTGGAGATTTTCTCTTTCCATAGTGGTTTCCGCTCTTCATGGGCAAGGATGCCAAATACTTGAAGTTCCACGTGAGTTCCTTACCCAACACCTTGAACTCGGTTCATTTTCTACAACAAGAGAATAATAATAGAGTAGAGACAGGACGATCACTACAGATTGTGGTTCATCATAAACATTTCAAAAGAAGATATTGCAAAAAAAACAAAAAAAAGAGAAAGAAAGAGGGGGGGGGTTGACATAATAGTGTCGACTTACAGCTATCATCTTTTCCCTACATGCATAGATAGTAGGTTCGAACTGTAGTTACTATTCTGATCGATAGTTAGAAGAAATAAATATAGAAAGGAGGTGTTTGAGTAATCATCTGCATAATAGTATAAAATGTATTGGCATTTTGGATTTCGACCACCCACAGTAGAGGCGGCCTCATTATTTCACTCCCTTTGTTGCAGTCGACTCCACCTAGCTCAAACAGCCACGGTAATGCCTTCTTCTCCCTTGAATATCCAACTTTGTTATGTTAGGAACATAACAATCTGGTTGGAAGCCGCACGGGTAGGATGGCAAGCGATCATTGCAATATAACTCTTACGCTAGCTCCATAATCCCAAGAGTGTAAGGGCGATTTTGGTGTGGCACTGTGTTGGCAGTCAGTAGGCGTGAAACAACAGGATCCACGAAACTCAGGGAACCCACCTCTCAGCTTCTAGGCAATGGACACAAATCCTTATGGGTCTGTGCAGGCTTTAAATTCGAGTCTAAAGTAGACCATGTCAGCGTAACCAATGGTTATCCAATGGCTAAGGCATACCATTTTCACATTTCCTAAATAAATTATACATATATCTAGCTGTATGGGTGATCCGTGCCCCTGTGAGGGAATGGCTTAGAGGACGCGGAATATTTAATTGGTCCGTTTGGCCTATGCAGCGACCCTTGAGTACAAGAAGGTGTTATCCGCTCTTTCCAGCTACATTGAATGCTAGATGTTTGACCAGAGAAAACTTGGCAAAAGTGCCCCTTCCCTTTTTATCGCTTATATTGAACACATGATTAGTATTTATGATAGGGTAAATCTGTAGACTGTTGCAGAAGGATGTGGTACCGAGGTATTGCAGAGAATTAAGTCACTTACAGAAGGACATCAAAGAGTACATTGAATTTTATTGTCAACTCTCTCCCGCTCTCTAGAATAGTGTCTATATTCTTTCATGTTTTCACAAATGATTTTTTTTCCTGCTTGTACATCAGTGCACTCATGTTAATTCTGATATAAATACCTAAGCCAACGAATATGTGAGATGCATTATTAATTTTATTGCCATTGATATTATCTTATATGGCAGTGTTTCACACATAAGATTAAATTTACTTTATTGGTAAGGCTGATAAGAAATAATTGATAGATCTCGGCCAGCTCACTTATCTTGTTAAGAAGTCTCTTGGAATTCACTCTCCAATGTACGTCAAGTTCTGCTCAATTCTTACATCTAACTATCCCGTGATCTGCACGTAACCTCATCCTGTCACCATCAGATCCGCCTTCTTGTACCACTTGCTTCCCTTAACGGCTGCTAATATACTTTCGAATAGAGTTGTTTTCTTTCCCATTTGAAAGCCCTCACGAGACTCACTCGGGAGTCATAGATTAGACCGAGATTCTCGTGAATTAGTATTGGAAAAACAAATCTGAATCTCTGATTTTGATTCAAGAACACAATACCACTATGCATCACGGGAGAATAGACTTTTAGGGTGTTATCATTTTAGATTTACAATATGAGATTTAAACAAGTGTCCTACATTCAAATAAGTCTTACAATGGTGCTTGCGGGTGAATATTTGAGGTCTGTTTCAAGTGTCGTAATGCTGTGCATGGCATCTTTCCTCCTTGCATATTTACTCATTTATGTCTATGAATAGGCCAATCTTCCTTAGAATAAGAGAAAGAGGGAAGGAGGTGAGCAAGTATGGTATTAGTGCTGTGTTATTATCGAGACAATATTTTAATGATTCCAAATCAAAATGCGTACTTTATTGTATATATAGATAATATTGAGTGGAAGTATTTTACGGATCAAGGCTAGAGTATAGATTCATAAAATAAAGATAAAAAAAAAATTAAACAAAACAACAGCCATAAACTAGATCACACAATGGGAATCTAGAGTTAAGCGACGTTAAAAAAAATTTCCACCTAAGGCCCCACATGTACCCCCACATGCGAAGCCTCTTCAGTTATCGTGGAAAGCTCTAAGTTAGTATGTTCCCTCAATGAGGAAAAGGGGAATATATCCCCAGCTCAAGAGTTTCTAATGAATTAAATAAGGATTCATTTAAGAAAAAGGTCTACTATTAGTAAGAATGATTTAATAAGAAAAAAGCTCAAGACTCCTCTTTATTCGTGGCCCTCCTCCCTCCCTTATTTAAAGGAAACTAATAATGAGATATATGCAAAAGAATGAATGTATGATTTATTTCTATATGTTCTTTCTTAATCTTATATTTATTTTAAAAATAAATAAAATAAAATTACTTATTATATATATAAAAGGGTAAGTGAATAATAATATTAATAATAATTGAAAATAAACAAATATTGGAATTGTAAATTTAGAGTAAATTATAAATATCTTACTTGATTTATTTATTTGAATTTTGAAAATTAAATGTCAATTTAGAATATAAAAATTTTGTCAAGATGGTTTAAAATGGGTAAGGAAAACAAGAATATTAATGTTACACCAATAAATCTTTAGGTTTCAATCTACCAAGCTTATATACTTGTGGGTATGAGACCCTTGTTTAATCCCGGTACTTGCACCTACTTAAATGTCTCTTATGATTTTCCTCCTTGACATTTGAGGGTGTGTGTGATGGATTCCACCCACATCCGCTTGTTTAAATTCTCGTTACTCACAATTGGGCAACATGTTGAGGACATTGTTGCTTGGACAAAGTCATCTGATGCAAGTTGCTAGTTAACAAGTGAATTATGGTAAATCATGTGTCATGTAGTTAATGTCCTTTATTTTATTTTATTTAAAAAAATATATATATATTAGTTAGGTTCTTTTGCCTTAAGTATAAATTTTGGGCATTGCATTTGTACATGTCCTTCCCTCTTGCAATATGCACATGGACCCTTCTCCTTCCTGGATGATTTCCCCTTAGAAGAGGAGGATGAATATGAGGACTCCTTCTGCTACTCATGAGGTTTGGAATCCTTTTGTTTCTGTTTCTTGCCTTTGCCTGTAGAAGCCTTTTGATCTCTAGGCTCCTCGTAGAGGTCGAGTGCCTAAGATGATGAAGAAGGCTTCACAGTCTAATATTCTAGCTAATCTTGAATGCAGTCTTGGAGTGAGATATAGCTAAATTCATCAAGAGATGGCATAGTGAATCTAGTGTCAAGTATAATCAGAGGGCATGTGCTGTAGATACAAAAATTGAATAACTGGTCCAAGCTAAGAATGGACAATATCAACCCGAGAGTCTTCCTCAACACCAAGACTCTGACAACTAAAATCTAAGAGACCTGAGTCGGTGAAAACTCGATACTATCAAAATCCCTGGTGGGATTTAAGCCAATAAGCTCATTCTCTAACTGAAACCCTCTCATAGTATCCCGCTTCCCAAACAAAGACTACAAAGTAGTCTAGATCTCATGGGGTGTAGTGCAAGAATCAATATGAAAAAGAAGGTTATATGAAAGAGACTAACATAAAGTACCATAAGCTTCATCATACCATTAAACCATTTTCTTTAATAGCACTTGTAGGTTCAATTTTTGTACCCATGGATACCCTGTACAACCCTTTGTGTTTCAAATGAACCTCCATTTGTTTTTTCCAACCAAAACAATTCAATGGAGTAAGGGGTTCAATATTATGTGTATCCATGATAGAAAACAACAATATATACTCTCAAAGAAAAAAAAATGCTCGCTAATCTAAAAAAGAAGGCTTCGGACAGTACGCTCCTAAGAAAAATACAAACCGAAAAGGTAAAAGGCTGAGATAATAAGAATATCAGATACCCAGGTAAATCTGGAAAAATATTCAAGATCTCAGTAGAGCACTAAAACCAGCTTTCCATCGCCTATTTGTTTTCAGCTAAACTGAGCCGACTTAAAGCGCTCTCCCGAATGAAAACAACAACTTTTGACCTTGACAGGTGAAAAAGGAATAAAAAATGAAAAATAAAAAAATCAAACCTCCACCACTGGATAGATTGTTGAACTAGCTTTCTGACGATATCTCGTTTTAAAAAAAAGGCCTACGTTTGCAAAAGTTATAAGAAAATGAAAAAAAGGCCTATAAAAGGCACTTTTAACGCTAATCAGGGGCAAAAAATCAGCACCTCTGGCTTAGCTCTTGGTTCTGCATAGGACTGCTGCTACAGGGGCTAAGTGCTAGGGCTTGGCTGATCGTTGCCCACAGGACCACGCTATAGAAGAGGGGTCAGGGCTAACTCCGCCCCACAGGATTGCGGGTGGCAAAGCCCATGGGGTCAGGAACCAAGGTCATGGAAAAGGAGTGTGGGTGGAGCCGGGTGGTCTGGAAGGCTTGGCATTGGTGGTGGTGGTGGGTGGTGGCTGCCTTGGGTTGCAGGCTGTTCTGGGAAAGTGCCCTTATTTTCCTTCGTTCAACTGCGGTCCACAAATTGGACAAATTTTATATGAAAATAGGGGTTTTTTGGGCACTGTGGACTCAATGGAGAGGTCTGTTTTGTCCAAAAATGACCAAAAAATTAGGCAACCCCCAAATCCACAAAAAATAAGCTTGGCTTGAAACCCTTGGATAGAAAACAACATTGTGAGAGAATATCTTCAAATCATGAACAGGAAGCCACAGGTCTGGAGCTCTGATACCATGTAGAAATTGAGAAATCCAACTTCATAGTCCCCAAGAATCACTTGCATGCAATCACTTATCACGTGCAACAAATATCCAGAACAAAAGAGAAGATGTTATGTAAACCCTCAAGCAAGAATGTGCAAGCCAAAACTGGAATATGATTATTGAATAATGTTATAATTTACAATGAGATCAATCCTCATGAAGGAGATCATGAAACCCTAAATAAAAACTAAAAAGGAAAACCCTAGTGTGCACACTTAATAATTAATAAATACAATTAATTATTAATGTGCCTAAGTTTAGCTTAAGCAAACCTAAAGTAATAAGTGAATTAATTAATTAACCAATGTGATTAAATTAATTAAGTGAGATTCCTTATTACTCTAACAAAAGATAGACTCCAAAAACACTAAGCGTGCATAACAATAAGTTTCCACTTGTCAACGCATGTGATATTACAATTTCCAATTATCACTTAACTTATACATGGAAAACCTACACTTGCCAAAATATAATATTTCACCTCCAAGGAACCCACATTCCATTGCAAAATCAACATTAAATAGAAAATCCCTTCATGGAAAACTCCGCCTATAAACTACAACTTCCAAACTTGACACCTCCTTGTAAATAGAAACTACAAGTTGCAACTCACAATGCAACATGAGATAACTATCAAATATGTCTCCAATCAACTCACACAAAATGGGATGCCTACCTCCTAAAAAATAGGAATCATGTCATCCATGCCACTTCACATATTTGAAGACAAATCAACTTCCCACTCCAACAAGTGACATCATTGGGTACACATTAAATTAATTAACATAGGTAAATAAAATTTAAGATAAATTAAACAAATAATTACCAAATAAATAATAGGACTCCAAAGGTTGAGACACCTTTATCTTAATATTCTCTCACTTGTCGAAGACCTGTCAAGAGTCAAATGCAATCAACTACTCAGGGCCCCAAGGCTCATGGAATCAAAGCACAATATGAATTTCTCTCTATTCATTGGCTTTGTTAATGCATATGCAACATTTTCCAAAGTTTCAATCTTCTCCAAATTCACTTTCCCATATTCCACCATATCACAAATAAAATTAAATTATACATCAATGTGCTTTGTTTTGGCATGGAAAGTAGGAATCTTTGCTAAGAAAATGACAATTTGACAATCAAAATAGATATTAATATCCTTTCATCAATACCAATATTAGAACATAACTATCTAATCCAAATAGACTCTTTGCAAGCATGAATAACTTTCATGTACTTTGCTTCTATACTAGACAAAGTGACTACAACTTATTGCTTCCTCATCCAATGAATAGCACCACCAAACTTTTTGAACACATAACCACTAGTGAATCCATACATCCATGAATACTCACTCAATTCCAATGTTTAATAATATAACCATGAAAAAAAAAGGAATACTTGAAAGTATGCCAAAAATATCTGAACACTCTCTTAACCACATCCCAATGTACTCGTCCAGGATTAGCCATAAACCAACTAAGGACTCCCACTATTTAGGAAAAGTATCTAGCCTCGTACAAACTATGGCATACACAAGACTACCAACAACACTTGCATATGGTACTCTAGTAATGTTCTCCATCTCAATAGGAGATTTTTGACAATCCTCCACATAAAGCTTTGTTCTCTATAACATAAAAACAACTAACTATCTACAAGTTACCATGTTGAATCTCTCTAATAATGATCTAACATACTTGCTCTAGCTTAACTAAATATTGCTATTAGTTCTATCTCTTTTAATATCCATCCCCAAAATATACATCATTGCACCTAAATCATTCATTTCAAATTGTGTCAATAATTGAGACTTTAGATCTAAAATAAAAAAATTACCATTCCTAATAAACAACATATCATGAAAGACCTGTCAAGAGTCAACTACAATCAACTACTTAGGACCCCAAGGCCCATGGAATCAAAACACAATATGTACTCTCTATTCACTAGCTTAATTAATGCATATGCAAAATTTACCAAAGTTTCAACCTTCTCCAACTTTACCTTCCCATATTCCACCATACCACAAATAAAATGAAACTATACATCAATTTACTTTGTTCTAGCATGGAAAGTAGGATTATTTGCTAAGAAAATGGCACTTTGACAATTAAAATACATATTAAAATACCTTGCATCAATACCAATATTAGAACACAAATTTCTAAGCCAAATGGATTCTTTGCAAGCATGAATAATTTTCATGTACTCTACTTCTATAGTGGACACAATGACTACAACCTACTGCTTGCTTATCCAACTGGTAGCACCTCCAAACATTGTGAACACATAGCCACTAGTGAATATTTTTATGTCAATGTCACCTACCTAATATAAATCCACATATCCATGAATACTCAATAAATTCCAAGGTCCAATAGGATAACCATGAAAACACAAGGAATACTTGAAAGTACCCCACAAATATTTGAACACTCTCTTATCTGCATCCCAATGTACTTGTCCATGATTTTCCATAAATCGACTAAGGACTCCCATTGTTTAGGAAATGTCTAGCCTCATATAAACCATGAAATACATAAGACTACCAGCAACACTTGCATATGCTACTCTAGTCATTTCCTCCATCTCAATAGGATATTTTGGATAATCCTCCACATAAAGCTTTGTTCTCTATAACATAGAAACAACTAACTATCTACAAGTTACCATGTTGAATCTCTCCAATAATGAGCTCACATACTTGCTCTAGGTTAACCAAATATTTCTATTAGTTCTCTGGTTTGATCTCCATCCCCAAAATATACCTCATTTCACCTAAATCCTTCATTTCAAACTATGTTGATAATTGAGACTTTGGATTTGAAATAAAACTTTTACCATTACTAAAAATAAACATATCATCTACATACAATGCAACTATGAGAATGTGAATATTCTCAAATTTGTAATACACAAAATGCTCAAATTTAGATCTAAAAAATACCAAATACAACACAGGTTTTAAATTTTTGGTACCACATTCTAGGATATTTCTTAAGACCATACACAAACTTCTTTGACTTGCATACCAAATGTTGTTTACCTTGAACAAAAAAATTCTCTAGATGAGATATAGATTTCTTCCTCCAAGTCATCTTGAAGGAATGATTTCTTCACATCCATTTGTTCCACTCCTAGATCGCATGGTACTGCTAGTGATAACAAGAACTAGATAGATGCCAACTTCACAACAAGAGAGAATATATCACCATAGTCAATACCCCTTTATGACCAACCATGCCTTATACTTTTCAACACTACCATCAAGACCACATACTTTTTTGAACATCCATTTACAACCAATGGGTTTTCATCCTTAGGAAAAGGTACTAGATCCTATGTATCATTTTGTTTAAAAAAAAAATTCTTCATCCATGGATTTCATCGAAGAATATGCATCATTCATACCCATAGCCTCTCTTATAGCCTAGGATCATCAATGTTAGAAACCAAATAAAATATACAACTAGAATTCAACAAATAATAACCAAACCTTTTAGATGAATATCCAAACCTACCAAGTTTTCACCAATCTCTCATAGACCTCCTCAATGACTAAGGTTGAAGTTCTTCCTCAAAAAAAAATTAGAGCTACTAGAGCTCTGCTCATCACTAGGTCAAAAAGGATTACATAGTCCACCTTTCATCAAAGTAGGTGGAATGTGAATTGCCTCCTATTTCTATTTTTTATTTGGTTTCAATTCAATAGTGGAAGGTTTAATCTTTGAAAAAATAACACTTTTGCTATAGAGAACCTTCTAGGAGACTAGATCTCCAACACCATCACTGATGAAGATACATTTAATCACCTTGTTCTCCAACTTAGATCTCTTTTCACTTGGAACATGTACATATGCCTCACAACCAAAAAACTCTAAGATGTCTCATTGAAGGATTTTTACTAGACCATGCCTTCGTAGGTGTCATATCAACAATAGTTGATGTAGGAGATCTATTGATAAGATAACATGCAATTGGTACATTTTTAGCCCATAAATTATACTCAAGGCCAACACCACTCAACATACTCATATCCCTCTCCATCAACATCCTATTCATCATTTATGTAACTTAATTTTGTTGAGTGGTGTATGGATTTTTCTTGTGTCTTTCATTCTCATGCTCTTTATATTTTTTTTGAATTATTTCAAATGAAACTAACCACATTGTCATTCCTCAAACATTTAATCTTTCTATTAGTCTTATTTTTAACCAAGGATTTACATTCCTTAAATCAACTAAACACTTCATATTTACCCCTAAGAAAATAAATAAATGTCCTACTATAGTCATCTATGAGTGAAACATAATATAAAGATTTAGAAAATTTGAAGGTACATTCATAGGATCAAACACATCTACATGAATATAGTCCAAAACCCTAGAAGACTTATGAGAACTAGAATTAAAAAAATAGTTTTTTTTTCCATATACATTATGTTCACAAATTTGAACTTGATATTG
>VDFB02295705.1:0-41341 GCA_007258455.2 Sequoia sempervirens
GTATCGATGCCCCCTTGGGAAATTTTCAAATTTTGGCCTACCAACAGAAAAATTTAGAAAGTGTTCCTACAAGTTAATTTCAAGGCCCAAAAAATGATGGCAAGACAGTTTCAAAATTGGACGTGTTTAAGGTACCCAAAAGGGTATTCAAAGGTGTTGAAAAGAGCCTACAATAATAATAGTTGTGAAAATTTCCAATTTTACCCTATAAATAGGTTGAAATTGGGGGTAAAACTCATCTCATTTTCAAATTTACTATAGTAATTTCAAAGATCTCAAAGCAAGGATAACAATAGAGAAGATAATGATCCTAATCACAGAGCACCATGGGTACATTGTTAGGAATTATAGACAACCAGAGGGGGCCGAGCCGATGGTATGTACCCTTAGCCCACTTTGTCAATTTATCATTTTTTGTGCCTTTTGGGGGTTTCTAGGGCTAGAAACACATGCATTTTGACGCATTTGCATGCACATAAATCACGATCGCTTTCTTATTCAGCCCATTTGATGTGTCATGGTCAATGCAAACACAAAAGGTCATTAGGCCATGGTCAAAGATCGTAATGCAACTGCTTGAAGTTGTGATGCAATTTCCAATTTAAGCTGCATTTGACGGTTGTAAAGCCACATTTGAATTATCACGATGAATTTGTGGACTCTAATGACACATTTGAAACAAATGATGCATGTTTATAACACCGTGATACAAGTATGGTTTTGAGATGCAATTGTAGAGTATAACGACACAATAATTATATAGAGATGTAATTGTTGCATGGAATGATGCAATTGAAGCACATGTGACAAATTTACTTTTGGCTTTGACTAATGGTAGCTAGTGTTATTTCAACTTTTAAATTCCTTTGGCTTAGGCTAGGTGATAATGACAAGTTTCAAGATGTTGACATGTTCTTTGACATGTGCAAAGATAGTTAGAACCTATTTACATGAGGGATAGCAAACCATCGACTTATGCATTTAGAGACAACTTAACAGATAGAGAGGGATGGTGATTGATGCAACTGGGTCTCTACTATGTCAGCTATATGCTTGTTGTATGTGCAAATAGGGGACTTTTGACAACGTTATGTGAGAGGTGGCACTCAGAGACATGCTCTTTTCACTTGTCGACTAGGGAGGCTACAGTTACCCTCGAGAATGTTTATCAGATTCTACACCTACTAATCCAAGGAGAGAGGATTATTTATGACCCATGACATGGAAATTAGACATTTATTAGCTACTATCATGATCAGGGTGCCAAATTGGGTATTGAATGGTATGAGATCTGATGGGAGTTCATGGCAGAGCACTCTAGACAATTTGATGCTCTATTAGTGACATTGATTGCTAGTGTGGTTATCCCAGATTGCTGAGGACATGGTTTTCCCATTGGTTGGGAGATGTACTTGTTGGCATGAGGCAAGACAGGATGGTTTATGCTTGGGGACCTTGTTTATTAGGGATTTTATATCATTAGTTGCATGAGGTTGCATATGGGAGGGCACAGAGCATTTCCTGTAGGATGACCCTTCTTATGATTTGGGCATGGGAGCACAATTCCATTTTTCTCCCATTGATTTAGAGGCCATAGTTGGTAGATGGTATGCCATATGTATATTACTATGCTTGTGCATTACAACTGAGCCATCATGGTGAGACAGGTTGGTGGAGACATAGGATCAACACCATGATTGTATTTATGTGGAGATCATATAGGGATTGTAGGCTATGGGAGGATGAGGCAGATCATCTCAATTTCTACCGGTAGTATCAATATCTGATTGGTTGGATGGTGAAGACACAGTTTATTGTGGAGATGTATTTTCCACAACGGGCTTTCAGACAATTTGGTGAGAAACAGGGTGTTCCAATTGGGATAGAAGAGTACACAAGGTCATCTTGGGAGTCAACATGGGGACCACCTATATTTGTGGCCTTTTCTACTTAGTAGATAGATAGACTGGTGGTGCAATAGTGGGGATGGAGAGGAGGTATTGCATATCCAGGGACCACTGCAGATTTTGATTTATGGTGGCGGATGCATAGGCATGTTCCCCTCATATATCCACATGGACCCGCACCAGTGGACTAAAGATCCATTATTCCTCATGTGTCATGAGATTGATGAGGAGGAAAAGTTGGCGATAGAGGAAGAGGTAGAGGCTAAGGGAGAGATGGGGATAGGGGTGGAGGTAGGGGTGGAGGGAGAGATGGGGATGATGATGATGATGGGGGAGCTGACGAGAGGTGGAGGAGAGGAGGAGACAGAGGGAGACATGAGAGGAAAGTGAGATAGCAAGTGGCCAAAGCACCATTGGACCCTATTACCAAGGCAGCTGAGGAGGAGGGAGAGAGGGAGGTGGAGAATGCAGAGGTAGATATTGGTGGAGAGGAGAGGGTGATGGAGCATGTAGAGGTAGAGATTGGAGGAGAGGAGAGAGTGATGGAGGAGAGAGAGATGGAGATTGGAGAGGAGAGGGTGATGGAGGAGAGAGACGCAGAGGTTGGGGGAGAGGAGGACATAGGGGATGATGACTATGATGAGGATGAGGCCATTGATGAGGGAGAGTGCCTATTGTGATGGAGTATGGTGGAGGGAGATGATGGGATGTTGGTAAGGCCAGTATTTCCAGAAAATGCCACCATAGATCAACAAGTTTCCAACCTTCTGAGGAGACTTGATCAAAACATTGCACAGGTCAGGGCTTTATAGGTTGAGGTTGAGCTAGCGAGGGTTGAGCAGGATCATGCCAAGATCTTGAGATAGGAGGAAATGTAGTGGTGTGTAGAGTTTGTAGAGCTATGCATAGGGCCATTAGGAGATATGGCCCATGAGTTTTCCAAGATGAGCGCTCGGTATGGCCAGTACAAGACCCTCTATGAGTAGGTAGTTCCTCCCAAATGATGAGATCCTACACTGTCATTCTCATAGATGAGGACAAACAATGACCATATATTAGGGAGTAGGAGTAGCAGTAGGAGCCACACTAGTGCGGGAGGGTTTACCTCCTCAGGGCACACATTAGGGAATAGGTCTCATCACTCATGTAGGAATTCCTTGAGTCATCATTCAAGCCATAGTCATAGGCCTACCAGATCAGGCCAGAGATCAGTGTAGAGGTAGCCACTAGTGACAAGAACCTCAGTTGCTTTGGTTACAAACATAGCTCAAACAACTCAAACAAAGGTTACAGTGATAGATGCCTCAACCATGCAGGGATAGGTGATGGTGATAATGATGGCCTTGATTCCCTTGATAGAGGATTGATCCCCAAAATATTCTCCTCAAGGAGATGAGGAGAGTACCTCCTAAGATATTGACATTTCATGTATTATGACATTATTGACTATTGAGCGTGCGAGCTCCATTTTTTGGGATATCACTTTGACTCTATCCTATGAAAATTATTTTTTAGATTATATATATGCGATGCAATTTTGATGTGGCCTATTTGTTTAATGTTATGTGATGATGTGTTATGTGATGATGATGATGATTTAGATGACATGTTTTGATTATGTAGCTATACTACCTATGTGATCTTCATTTGATGCATTTTATGATGAAATGCTATGTTCTAATTACGATTATATGCTATGATGATGCCATGGATGATATTGATGATGATAATATTATATTTTTATTTGTTTTCATTTCCTTCCCATGAGTATGGATGCACTGATGGATGACAATATTCTATATGGATCATATGATTTGCATGATGATATGCCACATTATGCTATTGAAAATATATGTATGCAATTGGGTTGTTTTAAGATTTGGATCTAAATGCAAATGTCTAATGTAATGAAATGTCTATATTATTATGTATGTGAATGTATTTTTGTATGTCATAGGATACTAGAAGAAGGATGAGGTGACTAGAGAGAAGGAGATGATGTTAGTAAGATGGAAAATCCTTCAACACATTTCCATAGGACTATCAATTGTTGCTCTTAATCATCATTGGGTAGATTATCATGATGGCCAACAAACACCATGATATGATGTAAATCAAGGTGTGCAAGGTCGTACCATCACTTGAAATAAAAATTTACAAACAAGGATGATCATGGATCATACTACAAGTGTATTTGACCTAGTCATTTTGTCATGATCAATCACAAACAGTGAAGACAATCAAGACAACTCATGAAACTTCATTGCTCCTCTATATCTTGTTGTTAGGACATCCTTGAGGAATTAGCAACATGTCTATCAAAAATACACAATAAACATTGTAAAATTAAATGAAAAGTTATTTCCAAGTGTCTTGATGTCAAGATGTCAAGTTGGTCAAAAATGTTGAATGTCTCGATGTCAAAGCACCAGAGTTGATGATGTCTAGATGCCAGATTAGTGTCAAGTTTAGGAAGGACCCATCCTAAATGATGTCGAGATGTCAGATTCAGAAATGACACATTTTGAATGATGTTGATGCTAGAGTGATACCAAATTCAAGAAGGACACATCCTGAACGAGGTCGATGTCAAGATTTCAAATTGATATCAAGTTCAGGAAGAACACATCGTAAACAATTTCGATGTTGAGATGTCAGATTGATGTCAAGTTTGGGAAGGACACATCCCAAATGATGTTGATGTCATAATGTCAAATTCAGGAATGACACATCCTGAATAATGTCAAAGAAAAAATTTCAAGTTGATGTCAAGATTTAGGAAGGATGGTGATCACACAATAGTGGTTTACAAGTTTTGGCCAAACTGGACACTAAATTAATTTTTTTTAATTAAATCTTCACTTTCGAGAACCTATATCGGCTAAACCATGAGGAATTTGAAGATGACACAACCTAGAGTTTCATGAAATTTTTTCTATAGATTCTAAATATATTTTTTTCAATTTTTTTGGAATCAGGTTGCACTTCTTTTTCCATTTCCCTCAAAAAATAGTTTTTTTTTCAAAAAACAGCATTTTAAAAAAGTGGTGCTCACCATATAATGCATAACTTTTTTTCCATGAAGGATAAAATTCTAATTCTTTTGAATTTAGATTTTTAACTCTAATATCTAGTACTTACACTTAGATAGTTTTTTATTGAACATTTTTTCTTTAATCAAGTTTTGAAGTCAAACCAATTACAATTCGACATACAGGACCGTGATTACGCGTATATTTTTTTGTATGTGTTAAAGTTCAAATTTTCCTTTTTTGTTGGATCAAGGACTTCAATATCTGGTGCACTCATATTTTTTAACATTTTTTTAATAATTTTCTATTTTCCCACATGTATAGAACATAGAGCTTGATTTTCAATGAAAAACCTACATTCACAAGAAATAAAAAATAAATATAATAATAAAATTTAATTTAATTAAAATTATACTTTTTTAGAAGCTTATAATAAGAACTACATACTTACAAATAAAAAAAAATTAAATGAATTCATTTGATCCCCCAAAAGGTAAATCAAAACTGGTTTTTTATCAGCATTTTGATAGGTGTAGAGACTCCATTATAGGTATGGTTTAAAACTAGCGGGGTTCTATCCAAGGGGGATTGGTCTAAGGTGGTTTGATCAAATCCTCTTCAATTGGAATCCTTTAAATGGAACTTTTCAAGGCTTAGATCATTATATTTTCTAAAAATATGTAATTTTTTGCAAAAATCAGGGTCTCCTAGAAAGTGTAAACCACTATTGTGGTAGTACGTCCCAAATGATATGTATGCAAAGATGCCAGATTTAGGAAGGATACATCCCAAATAATATCGATGCTAAAATGTTGGATTCAGGAAGGACACATCCTAAATAATGTTGATGTGAAGAGAGGCATATCTCAAATGTTGTGAGAATCCTCAAAATTTCTAATGACTGTGATGACGCTTAAGAAGGACACATCCTAGGGTATGATTAAATGATGGGCTACCCTTCAGAAGGACACATCTATAGAGCATGCAAGATTTAAATAGTTTGACTAAGTTTGACCAATTTTGATATGCCAAGATGATTGTTGTGCTTCATTGAAAGACTGCAGAAGGTCAGTTGGGTAAATTGTTCATTCAAATTTTGACAAAGACCATGATAAATATAAAGACTATTTCATGTGTGTGAGAAAACTGTGCCATGAACCTTAACGAATGATCTGTAAACTAGGACATTAAAGTTTCCCAGAACTTAATCCAAATACAGATTTAATTCCCGATCCAACAGTAATGCATGATTATGTATCTTAACCATTAAAATTATGAAACTGAGTAATCCTTTCAAACACTTTAAATCAATTATCTGTAATAGCATTCATGAGAGAGCATAATACCAAAATAAATGAGAGAACAAGAAAGAGATAGAAGAGAGACACAAACAACTTGATAACGGAGTTCGCTCAATTTGAGCTACGTCTCCGGGTCCACTTCTCAATGTTGGACTGCTTTATTGATATCGCCAAGCTTCAATAGCCTTCTTACAATATCCAAGCTTTAATCACTCACAATCTCTCTTCGCAATTTTATAATTTTTGGTGTAACAACACCTTGTAATTTCTCTACCAAAAATTCCTCAAAAGAGTATAAAATTCTCTCAAAAACACATTCGAATTATTTCTCCACAAAAATGCATAAAGGCCCTATCACATCACCTCCTTTTATACATAAATTTTGCATATGGGGTTAAAAACCACCATAATAAATAAAATAACAAATTAACCCCCCTCCTTTGGCTTTTATAATTATAAGCCTTACATAAAAAACACTAACCCGTTGATATAAAAACAATAACTTCCCCATTTTAAAGATAAAAACATTAAACAACCCCTTAATAAAACATTTGGAATTTGTTTTTTAATCCCTTGTCTTATTATATTCATAGGCTATTTGAGTTTATGGGGTTGAGTTTAAAAATAAAATAACAATTTAGTGTTATTTTAGGAGGTTTTTTTTTTTCACATGAGTTAATTTTCGTTGATTTTTAGGAGATTTGAATCCCACCAAATCCGATTGGGACCCCACAAAATCCGATGGATTTTTGTGAGATAAAATAATCCTCCACACCTTATTTTAAAAAATAAAGCATGGTACGTAAATTTTGTGAGATTTTTTCCACATCACCTGCAACTCCCACGTCACCATCTAGTCAATTGCCATGTCATGTGCTGACATCATCATTTTGACTAAAACTTTGACTGGCTCTATTTTCCTCATACGAACTCCATTTTCAAAACCAAATATAGTTCTGAAATCAGCATGACGAGCACTACGACTTGGTGTCATTTTTGCTTGGATTTGAGACAATCAAATTTCACCTTTTTGAATGCTTGATTCACCTATTTGACCAAACCTTTGACCAAGCATAACTCTTGCATATGACCTCCTGTTGACGCGATACAGGTTGCATCAAGATCATGTCAGCAAGCTCTATCAAATGATGTCGATTCTGAGAGATTTTGAGACTATGATATTTTTGAGATTCTTGGATCCTCCTGGATCATTCCTCCCCATTGAGAAGCTTTTAGGACCTCCAAAAGGTCTATTTTCAATTTAAGTGGGCATTTTTGCCTCACTTGCCCGGTATCATTTGTCCTTCCTTCTTGGAACCTATGCATCTGACTCATCACAACAACAACCAAAACCACACTAATATTGTTAAGTACATTATCCATATACACATCCACATTCAATGTTTCCGCTACCAACCATACACTGCTAAGAAGTAGAAGGCTGAATAAAAAAACTAAATTTGCAGATGAGAAAAAGAATGTACCAACATCATGCTTGTATTTCATAACTAGAACATCCTCAGGAAATGACACTTCTTGTGGTACATACATAAGTGCCAAATTATTGCTTGCAGTAACTACCCTTTTCAATTGCCCCATTGTCACAAAAGATCTATTAGTCTTAATTGGATGAGAATGCACAATGTATTCAATTCCTTCCTTAAATAAATGATACTAATTATGTTCCCTGTAGAAGATTTCCTTTCTATCATATAAGTATGGGCTACCCAACACAATCCCACAATTATCAAGTGGAACCACATCAAATTTAACCTCATCTATAAACTTAGATGTTATTGCAAATCTTAAATTAAATTAACTTGGGACCCACTATCTATCAGTGTATCAATCTTAGTGTTCTTAGAAATCACCCTTATATGAATAGCTCATTCCTTTTCATATCTTCAGAGACATAATTAACTTTAGAAGTAGAATCACAACTATCAAAGAAAACACTAGAATTAGGAGCTTTACCTTTCATACCCATAGCTGTTATCTTAGTTTCATCATCAGAATTAGAACCAAGATCCAAAACAACATTTGTGGCTTTCTCCTTACCCTTATGTTTCTGATTCTATCTCTGAGCCCACTTAGGCTTCGATTTGGGATGCAAATTCCAACAATATTCTTCATCATGACCCTTCTTGTCACAATGAGAGAAAGAAAGCCTGTCATCCTTCTTGACTGTAGTTGTCTTCTTTCCTTTCCCTATCTCTACAACCTTAGAAGATTTCTTTACAGAGTTATCATTATCAATGAAAGAACCCTTTCCCCTTGACTCTATGTGTGTAGCTTGAACAGACACTTCATCCAAATTACAGGAGTTCAATACCAAAATGGAATGTCTAAGATATGAATGCATACCTCCTATGTACTTTAACAAAGTATCCTAGGTGTACAAAGGTACATTTAATGCAATTGCCTTCTTTCTGAATTCATGGGTGTACTCTTGGACAGTTTAACCTTTCCCTTGTTTAAACACTTGCCAATTAATCATTAATTGTTGCATGTGACCTAAGGGATAGAATTGTTTTTTAAGAGAATTAATGAATTCTAACCAAGATAAATTAACTCTACCATGCTGTGAAATTTATGCTCTAGTCCTACTCTCCCACCAAGTAAGAGTTATATCTCATAGCTGAAGAGTAGCTAATTGGATCCTATCAACATCATTTAATAGGTTTTGGACTCTACAATAGACTTCAACTTGTTGAATCCAATCATCCAATTTTTCAGCATTTAGTTCACCACAATACTTTGGTAAGTCAAACTTAACATCCAATTTAATTTTAGGCTTATGCCCATTCTTGAAAGGATTAAAAGAAGTAGAATGAGGAGAAGAGGGAGAAGAGGTAGAAGAGGGAGGAGAAGGAGAAAAGGGGTGATCTGGTTGCTTGCCACCATCTCCATGTTGTTTCCCTTTCTTGTCTTTGCAATCTTCTTGCTTCGACGAACCTCCTTCATGTTCTTTCCACTCTTGTCTCTCTTGAAAAAGAATGTCCACCTTAGCCTTCATCTCGAGGAATGCTCTTTTAAACTCCTACTCACTAATTTCTTCAGGAACCTCCATTCTAGACAAGGACATCTTTGGAAAAGTTCTTCGCTTCCTGATCTCAAGATTAAAGTCTTCGAGCTTGCCTTCACCCTTCTGAATCCTAGATCTTGTTAGCATTCAAGAAAACAACTGCAATAATAGCCACCAAAAGCTCTGATACCACTTGATCTGTAAACTAGGATATTAAAGTTTCCTAGAGCTTAATCCAAATACAGATTTAATTCCCGATCCAACAATAATGCATGATTATGTATCTTAACCGTTGAAATTATGAAACTAGGTAATCCTTTCAAACACTTTAAATCAATTATCTGTAATAACATTCATGAGAGAGCATAATACCAAAATAAATGAGAGAACAAGAAAGAGATAGAAGAGAGACACAAACAACTTGATAACGGAGTTCACTCAATTTGAGCTACATCTCTGGGTCCACTTCTCAATGTTGGACCGCTTTATTGATATTGCCAAGCTTCAATAGCCTTCTTACAATATCCAAGCTTTAATCACTCACAATCTCTCTTTGCAATTTTACAATTTTTGGTGTAACAACACCTTGTAATTTCTCTTCCAAAAATTCCTCAAAAGAGTATAAAATTCTCTCAAAAACACATTCGAATTATTTCTCCACAAAAATGCATAAAGGCCCTATCACATCACCTCCTTTTATACATAAATTTTGCATATGGGGTTAAAAACCACCATAATAAATAAAATAACAAATTAACCCCCCTCCTTTGGCTTTTATAATTATAAGCCTTACAAAAAAACACTAACCCATTGATATAAAAACAATAACTTCCCCATTTTAAAAATAAAAACATTAAACAACCCCTTAATAAAACATTTGGAATTTGTTTTTTAATCCCTTGTCTTATTATATTCATGGGCTATTTGAGTTTATGGGGTTGAGTTTAAAAATAAAATAACAATTTAGTGTTATTTTAGGAGGTTTTGTTTTTTTTTCACGAGTTAATTTTTGTTGATTTTTAGGAGATTTGGATCCCACCAAATTCGATTGGGATCCAACAAAATCTGATGGATTTTTGTGAGATAAAATAATCCTCCACACCTTATTTTCAAAAATAAAGCATGGTACGTAAATTTTGTGAGATTTTTGCCACATCACCTGCAACTCCCACATCACCATCTAGTCAATTGCCATGTCACATGCTGAAATCATCATTTTGATTAAAACTTTGAGTGGCTCTATTTTTCTCATACGGACTCCATTTTTGAAACCGAATATAGTTCCAGAATCAGCATGACGAGCACTACGACTTGGTGTCATTTTTGCTTGGATTTGAGACAATCAAATTTCACCTTTTTGAATGCTTGATTTACCTATTTGACCAAACCTTTGACCGAGCATAACTCTTGCATATGACCTCTTGTTGATGCGATATAGGTTGCATCAAGATCATGTCAGCAAGCTCTATCAAATGATGTCGATTCTAAGAGATTTTGAGACTGTGATATTTTTGAGATTCTTGGATCCTCCTGGATCAACGAATTTCCCTAGTGTGGCCTTGGGGGCTCATCAACATATGGCCTTGCCTACGTCATACACTCAAAGACCTCATAGTTCGACACGACCAAAGATTGAGTCATGATTTAATTTGACAAACCTATTAGGACTGACCTAATGTATGGGGGGCTCGAAGATGAGCCTTGCCTACATATCAAGTGCATAGAGACAACGTAGTTCGATAATGACATAGACTAATCAAGACTTGAATTGACGGACTGTGTTGACTGACATGACTGGTTTTTGGAATTTTTGTTTTTTCTTCATGACATTTTTTTATTTTTTAGGTTATTTTTTAGGAAATTTTTCAATTTTTAGGTCTTTTTAAAGATATTTTTTTACTTTTTAGGTCTTTTTTAAGGACATTTTTTTATTTTTAAGTATTTTTTCAAGACATTTTATGATTTTCAGGATCATGTATGGTACCCACTACAGTCTCATGATAAAAATTTTCCCCTAATCAAGTTGAATGGAAAGAAAAGGTATGCCTAGTATGGACAGTGGATAGTATGCAAGAGTTGATTTCAATCATTGTTAGCCATGGACAGAAATGTCATGATGTCAAGGTGAAGTGTTCTGATGAATGTTGGAAAAGAGTATGTTAATTAGGGACAAAGGTAGATAGAGTGATAGTAGATGGCACACCAATGACTGACTACACATGGCACCTATTTGCCAGGTTTTCACCATGGTACTTATCCAAAGTGCCTATTTACAAGGTTTTCACTATTGGATGAATTATTTCTCTTTATTTTTGTCATCATTTTTTTTTTTGGTGTTCCCAGGACGCTTGTTTGCCAGGTTTTCATCAAGGTGACGATTTTTTGTATTTTTCATTTTTCAATACTTTTTCCCTAGCTCTCTGAAGCTAGGTATAAAATTGATAAATGTCAGATCCATGGATTGCCTTGATGATGCTCTGATCTTGTATGGATGACTAGGTTGGATGAAAGGATCTAATTGGGATGAGGATTACAAGTGGAAAATATCAAGGATGATAGATGTGATGAATGAAAGAGGCTATGGTAGGATCCCTAATGTGCACACTATGTAGGCCATCAGGCCTCAACCGAAAAGGAGCTTGGGCAACCAACGAGCTAGAGTAAAAGAAGGAGTTTTCATCAAAGATACATTGAAAGACATTGCTAATGGAGGGATATGATGGATATGCAGACAAGGATGGATGGAATAGAGTATATGGTATGATTGAGAGTGACATGGATATAGACCTTGGATCAATAGGTTCTTTGTTTGACTTTTTTCCTTGATAGATGCCCCCAGTGATTTTTAATGGGGAGGCATACTTTGATATCCACTTTCTCTCATTTTCACTTTTGAATTTTTTTTTTGTTTTATCTGATAGCATTTTATTTTGGCCATGGGACTTGTCTTGATCTTCTTTTCTTTCTTTTGATTTTTGATCTCCTTTTAAAGATATCTTGTTCATTGGATCTTTTCCTTTATTCTTTTCTTGAGCTATGATTTGTTGATCCATGTCTATGATGCGAGTGGATGTGTGTGAAATGGGGGAAGTAGTTGAAGTGAAAGAAATGTTTAGTGGATGAATGGGAGTGGCTACATGCCATTAATGGAATCTTTTGGACTATCATTTTTTGTACTGTTAACATCAAAGGAGGCTTGCAAATCCTTAATGACTTGGAAAAATGACTTAGTAGAGATGAAAATAGGAGATTCATATCATCACCCAGGGTTGGTGGGATGGAAGGATGATGATTGGATATCCTCAACGAGGTCATACTCAAAGAGTGGGTTCTTGTAAATTTATTGGTCAAACAAGGGGTTACAATAGATATGAAAAGATTGAGAGGAAATAGATATGGCAAAGGCCGATGTGTCATTAGGGTCCCAAAAGGTTTCAATCCAAGCATGGCCATCTTTTTTTGTTCCTTCTGTAACTATCTTGACATCAATGTGGGAATTTTGATCTCTATCGGCAACATTAGCATTGTCGTTCACTAGTAAATTATCCAAAACGATATTCTCCACATCCCATGTCATGAATTTTGACCTTGGGGTTTGATGGTGGGGTAAATGGAGCGTATGACTTAGTCAATGAAGATGGATCAATGTAGTGAGATGATGTGGTGATGGATGTGGACATGGAAGGCTTCACGAGTGCTGATGGGTCAATGAATTTGGAAGACAAAGATGTCAAAGATTCCCTATCGATAGGCACTTGATGCTTTGATATACCACATACGTTGGTACAATATTGGAACAGATCAAGGTCTCTATATATACACTAGTAGAATTTGGCAAATAAATGACTAATTTGGTCATTGGGTAAAATCACAACTAAATGACTAAATAAATGACTAAATAATTAACTAAATTAATGACTATTACTCTATTATTTTTTCTTTTGAATTTGATCATAATCCATAAAGCTTAAGCCCCCCTCATGGGACCCCTACCTAAGTAGGCCATTTGGCCACCTACATTGCTTGATGCACCAAAAATACCTATTGCGTGGAAGGCATTGGCTCTCGGTTCAGTCTTAAGGACTTCACATATTTTATTAAAAAATTTAACATTTGCATTCTTTAACTTTTATTACTCATTATGTTAATGAATCATTAATGTTTTTAACTATGATTTGAAGCCAGTTTGATTTTCCTATTGTGTTAGCATGTCAAATGTATCAAAGAGAAATTGTGGTCAATTTCACTAATAAAACATGATTTAAACAATCCAATTGCATTTTGACGGCTATCTTTCATTTCAAAACACAAATAAAGATGACTAAATAATTAGTCACACATAAAAATTAGACAATATGATATTAAAGTGGTTAATTAAAAAAATTGAACTGAGGAAGTGTATTGTATTATAATATAATATAATAATAATATATTATTATATTACAATACAATATATTATAATAATAAATTATAAAATAATATTATATTTTATTAAATACTAATATTATATAATAATATAATATAATATAATATAATATAAATATTATAGTATAAATATAATATTATAATATATTTAAAAGCGGGAGATTTAATTTTGAAATCAAAATCAAATGAAGTAAAGAAGTGGGAAAGTGGCGATGGTATTTGATTTTTCTAATAAAAATCATAAAAAGGTACCTATTTTCTTTAATACAATGTGAAAAATAAACCATTGGGCCTAGGGTAATGAAAAATCCCTAAATCAAAAAGAAATCGAACCCTAATCTCATTTCATTTTTAACTTGTATTTTTGGAGAAAACTCAACACCGCCATACCTGGGTAGGGTTTGAGAGTGGAATGGTGACTCATTATGTTGTTTCTGATGATTTTCCTAAAAAAAAATTCTTGCAGAGGTAAGTCTTTGGTTTTGAAACTGAAAAGTATTCTCCATTTTGAAGCATTTTATTGAGCTCACTTGGTTGCGACTAAGTATTTTTCTGTTGTATTTCCTTTTCTTACCATTTGTTGATATCTCTCCTCTTTGTTTGACTACCATTGGAGTATCTTTGAGGCTCATTTCTAAAGACTTTGGAGGGCATCTCCTTTACAAAAATCTTGTGCAAGTTTCATTATTCTTATCTCTTAAATTTCTATGAGAATAGGCTTGATTTGAGTTCAGTAGAGGCAATATGATAAAAAACCTTGTATCTCCCTGCACAAATCTTGATGGGTTACTTTCTTTCTATAGAAAATGTAAAAAATTTCACTCTCAACTTACTATTTTCATTATTTTGACAGATTTATGTGTTCTAATGGTTGTGACCTTCATAGCATTCTGGATATTTTTCTTTATGTTCATTTTCTCTTCCTCATGGTTGTGTGGTAGAGAACCAATACTCAATAAAACATACTTTTGTATACTTGACCTTTCCACAAAGGAAACTCCAAAAATTATATAAATGGCATGCCCTAAAATTCTTCCTTTAATTTTCTTTTATGCTCTTCATCCAAGTGAAGTGTCTAATTGTGAATGGGATGAATGATAGATTGGACAGGAGCAGCCAAAGTGTGTCTGAATTCCCAAAGAGCACCTTCATAACTGAGAGAATTATTATATTTATTGGAAATATTGATTTTAATAGAGGGCCTTCATAACTAGGAGAATTATTATATTTATTGGAAATCTTGATTTTAATAGAGGGCTTTGTTTTAGCTTCTTTCCACTTAATATCACAAATTTTGACATTTTTTGAAATCTCTGGCCTATTTTCATTCATTTTCAGATTTTGTTCTTGAAGTAGATTTTGTAAATAATCTAGGCTTGTATTCTTGAACCCATTTTATTCTCACAGTGCTTTCAATAATTTCGAGCACATTCACAGCTTCATAGTGTATCTTCCATTCACTGTTGATAATATACATTTAAGTTTTTTTGAAGTTTTTAGTTTTTCTTAAATAATTTTATTACAATAGAATTTTAGTCATCAAGAGACATTCTAATAATTTTTTTTAGTTTTTCTTAAATAATTTTATTACTAGCTTAGTTTTTTTGAAGCAATCTTTCTTTTTTAGTTTTTCTTTTTCATTAGAAAAGAAAAAATAAAAAAGAAAGGTTGCTTTTATATCTAAATTAGTAATTGTTAAATTAGAAATTAGAATTTAATTTAAATTTAGAATGAAATTTAAATTTAGAATAAAATTGAAGTTTTTAGTTTTTCTTAAATAATTTTATTACTAGCTTAGTTTTTTTGAAGCAATCTTTATTTTTTAGTTTTTTTTTTTCATTAGAAAAGAAAAACTAAAAAAGAAAGGTTGCTTTTATATCTATACTAGTAATTGTTAAATTAGAAATTAGAATTTAATTTAAATTTAGAATGAAATTTCTTAAATAATTTTATTACAAGCTTTGTTTTTTTGAAGCAATCTTTCTTTTTTAGTTTTTTTTTTATTAGAAAAGAAAAACTAAAAAAGAAAGGTTGCTTTTATATCAAAATTAGTAATTGTTAAATTAGAAATTAGAATTTAATTTAAATTTAGAATGAAATTTAATTTTTCAAGATATTGTGGTGATTTGATTTAAAGAATAATACAATAATTGAATCCAAAATCGAAAAAGTAGAGATTATTTCTTTTGCAATATCATTAATTCTATGCATTTTTTATTTATTGGACTTACTTTGATAATCTAGTAATAGATTTAAGATATTACTTTAATATTTATTCTTTTGCAAATGCATTTCTTTTACAATATCATTAATTCTACGCATTTTTATTTATTAGATTTACTCTAATGCTTATGGGTATTTACATTTAAGATATTCATTGTTTACAGTTATTTAGTAATATGTTTATGGATAATACATAGCAAGGAGATATTGCTCTGATAAACTAGTAATATTTAAGATATCACTCTGATATTAATTCTTTTCCAAATGCATTTCTTTTGTAATATCATTAATTCTATGCATTTTTATTTATTAGACTTACTCTAATGCTTATGTGTATATGCTTTTAAGATATTTGTTGTTTATGCTACCTAATAATATGTTTATTTTTTGATTGTGGATAGGTACAGAGCAAGGAGAAAATGCAAAACTAGTGCCTTACTAGATGCATTTATTTCCCATCTCATGTGCAATAGTGGCATCACTAAAGACATACATTCACACCATTTAGTTTTAGTTTTTTTTCAATTTTAAAAGTATAATAAATCAGCAATTTGTATACTACAAAATATTTTGTATTCGAAACTCTATATATAGAGTTCTTTGTAACATATTTTATATATAGTTTGATTATATAGAGAATTATTTTCCAATGTTGTTTCAATCCCAAATTTGTTGAAGTTTTAATAACATAAGATCTTTAAAATTTTATATTATTCAATCACAACAAAATTTTCTCTTGGTTTGCAATTTCATAGACTAGTTATTGTAATAGCATTCTCCAAACATAAGAGTTTGCATACACATCTGAAAGCATTAGTTCATAAATGACTAAATAAATGATTAACATGACTAAATAAATGACTACCATGACTAAATAAAATTACTACTATGACTAAATAAATGACTACCATGACTAAATAAATGACCAGTTAACAATAATCAATGATTAAATTAATGACTAAATATATGAATAAATTAATGACTAAATATATGACTAAATAAATCACTACCATGACTAAATAAATGACCAATTAACAACAATCAATGACTAAATTAATGACTAAATCAATGACCAAATCAATGACCAAATCAATGACTAGATAAATGACTAAAATAGTTTAGTCATAAATTTGGCCGCATTATAAATGACCGGCAATAAACTACTAATGGGCACGTGACCAAAATTAGTCATTTATATGAAATTTTTAGTAGTTTATTTAGTCATATATTTTTTTTTGTACTAGTGATAGTAATCTTAGTTACTTCAAAAGGAAACTTCAAACATTGGCGATACATGGAGGGGACGAATTTCAGTGCATGGATCCAAGGTCGACTGAGTAAAATGTTGTATGGAAGGTCCAAATCCAGAACTTGACAAGTGGTGTCGACAATGACTAGCCCAATTTGAATTGGGAGTGTAATTATGCCTTGAGAGGAATGTCTTCATCATCATATGCCTTGATAACAATGCTTCTTGTGGCATCTATGCAAGCACCAAAAAATCCTAGTGCCTTGACCAATTTTAAGGAACATATATTCAGTCCTACTCCACCATCTACTAAGACTTGTTTGACCTTATGTTTATGAACAAAAAATTTGATATGAAGGGCATCATTATGGTTGGATTTGAATGATGAATAGTCTTGGTCAGAAAAGGTGATATGGTGGGGAGTCATGAGATATCCTACCATGGCTTCGAATTGGCTAACATAAACATCTTGGGGAACACAAGATTCTTGCAATGTTTTATCTAGGATGGCCTTATGGGAAGGCAAGATGCGTAACAACTCAAGGATAGATATTTGTGTTAGTGTTTTTCCAAGCTGGTCAATAAGATTAAGGTTTCCTTTAGGTTGGGATTGCTTGTTTTGTGGACACGATTGCAACTGTGAAGTGGATGGGCCAACTATTGTTACCTTTGGTTGTCTAGGGGGGGGAGGGCTGACTATGGTGACCTTTCTTTTGTGGGTGGTGGGATTGCATTCATGGGCATTTCTGATGGTGACTATACAAACATGTTCATCAGTTGTTCTAATGTGATGTACAATAGGTCCCCCAAAATAGTCATATCCAATATGGGAATGGTTGGCTCAACTATTGTTATTTGTATTTGACATAGAAGGGTTTCCAGAACCATGATCCTGTAGTGGGTTCTTATGTATTGTATGATCCACATTAGAAGAAAATTATGGTCCAACGAATTCAATGATACACTTTTCAATAAGGTCTTGTACCATATTTTTCAATTTTCTATAGGAAGAGGTTTTGTGTCCTTTTATTCAGTGATAGTCACAAAATGCGTTATCATCCCACCAAGATGGTTTAAACTACCTAAGGTCGTATGGTTTGGGGTCCTCAAGTGTGATGAAAACATCATAAAGGCATTTCTTGAGAACTTATTCAATAGGCTCACCCAAGGGAGTGTATGTACATCCTATAGGGAATTGTTTGGGTTGTCTAGGCTGCCTTTGAATTTGATTGTTTTGATTTCCTTGATTATTCTGATTTGTCTAAACAACATTAGTAGCATAGGTTTGTGTCATCATCTATGTGTTTTGTGGTTGTGTCCCTTTTATAGTAATCATAGGACCCATAGCATTGATAGCCTTAGCATTGACTACACCATCATTGGTGACATGTTTGTTCTTAACCCAGTATTTGTTTTTGCCAACAAGAGGATGGTTTGCATTTGTGTTTTTAGGACCATATTCAATTTTCCTTTAGCTATGAGGGCTTGTTCAACTAGGTTCACAAAATTTGTACAACAATGGACATGTAAGCCATTTTTCAGTGGGCCTAGGAGTGTTTGTACGAACATATCCACTTTCTCTTTTTTTAGAATATCTATGTGACAATGACTTACCAAGGCTCTCCATCTTTGGAAAAATGGTATGAAAGTATGACCCACCTCTTCTTGTGTGAGTTGGCATAGGTTGGTGATGGAAGTGTCCGTGTCAATGTTGTATGTATAATTTTGCACAACTTTTTTGGCAAGTTCCTTCCATGATTGAATTCTAGGTTGTAATGTGTAGAACCATTCTAGCACTAGGCTAGTGAGACTTTTAGGAAATAATCACATTAGTTATGTGTGTTCATGTTTAGTATTGACACAAATTATGGTGAATTTGCGAAGATGTTCAAGTGGATTTTGTTTCCCTTGTATTTGGTGATATTGGGTGTGACATAACTAGGTAGAAATGGTGGCATGTACAAAGTCATGTCAAACGAATAAGGACATACGTCATAGGAAATCGGTGTCCTTTTGTCAGATGTTTACATATTTTCCATCTGTTTGTGAAGGTTATCCACTTTAGCTAGAAAGACACATACTATGAGATCATTGGTCACCTAAAATTTTGGATTTGATTGTGACACATATTGTTGCAAGATGTAAGGTATGTGCTAATTAGGTACTTGTTGGTATTTCCAATTTTGAGTGGGAATTTGCTGGTGAGTATGAATTTGTGAAAAATATGTGGGAATATGTGACCCAACCATGTGTGTCTATATTTGAGGCATTTAAAATCCCTAACCCATTTGATTTCCAAAGGTATGCATTGGTTGTGTCATTTGAGTTCCTTGTCCATGTTGGAGGAATTGTCTATATGACATGTTGGGGTTTGGCCCATGGAAGTGTCCATCAGGATCATTCAAGACCAATTCTTCTACAAATGAAGCTATGTCATGGTTTTGAGTGGTAGCATCTTCTCTCAGCTAGTACTTGTCCATTTTGGTCTCTTTGTATGATTTTTTCAGAAAGTGGATTTTGAAAGGAAGTTGACATGCTCATGGATGATTGTATGTTCAAATTGCCAAATGAGTCGCCATAAATCCAGTCATTGGGATTGGTGTTGGTTTTGGTTTTTTTGTCAAAGTCTTGTCCAAAGTTTTCCATTTTTCTTTTCTTTCTTTGAAGTATTGTTTCCACCATCAAGGAAATGCTCAAATGAAGATGATGACAATGCAAGTATGACACTAGTCTATGTTTTTGTCTTTTTGTGTGATAAAGGTTGACAATGCGAAGAGATAAATATAATGTCAATTAAGAAAATGGAAAAGTGAAAAATGAGAACTAATGAGGGAACTAATGCAAGATCTAGGTTCAAAATGACAACTAGGATGAACGATATTTTTGGATTTTTTGTAGAAATAAAGTATGCAAGGTAGGAACTAAAATGAATGCAATTTGGAGACAAGAGTACCTAAGCACTCTAAGCTTAATCTTTTTTTTCAATTTTAGTTACCAAAGGACTTCTTGAAAATGACAAAGTGACAAGGTCAAGATGACTAGTGAGTTTTCCTAACTAGACTATTGAGTTGGAAATCCTCACAAAAGGTGGCAATGATTGAAGATAGGAATAATGATGAAGTCCAAGATTTCGTAAATTGTGATAAAGTTGGCCCCAATCCAAAGTATGCAAAAATGAAAATCTAGGGTCAAACTAATGCTAAAAACATGATTATGAAACCTAAGGGATGAAATTAAAAATTTAAAGGTCTAAGCCTAAGGTCAAGAGTGCAAACTAATTGATGAAAGATAAATATTTTGAGCAATTTTAAAGTTGGTTTCTAATGGAGACCTCTTGGAAAAGACAAGTGTTTGATAGCAGGTTGAAAGTGTTTACACTCAGATTCGGCTTTGTATCAAGGTTTTGTTTCTGTCAGGAAAATGTGCCATTTGAGTCATCAAATGCATCATATTATTGTAAATGCATTTTAGTTTATGTGAATGTGGTTCTAAAATTAATAAATGTGACAGAATTTGAAAAATGTGATGCTGTAAAGTTCAGATGTGTTACGACACAATCATATGCAATGTTTATTTCATCAGATGCGGTTTAATAGAGTGATTGCATCTCAAAAAAATTTAAATGCATTTTAGGATAGCAGATGCAGTTTAACAATTGTGTCAGGTTGTAAAAAGTGAGTTTTCTGATGTATTGAGGAAAAAATCTGATCTGTCAAAGGTCGAATGTTTTTGTCCTAATTTGTGAATGTGGTGAATAGTGTTTGAAAATATAGAAAGCACTTGACAAGCACAATTTTTTAGTGTAAGAAAACACACATAAGACAAGCATGGTCCTAATAGGCCAAGGGTTTATATACTTAGTATATCCCACTGATATACCCTGGATTGGTGTTGAACACCTCTCCTTCTCGAGAGCAGATAGCTTAGAAGTTTGGTGGCACTGGCTCCCCTCCACGAAACTCACTTCTACAAGCACACCAACTTCAGATTCTTGGGTAGTCACTTCCCAAGAACTAATATCTCTACTCAAGTGAGTCAGTAGTGAGTATCTTCAGGCATGATACTGTACCATGTACTATACCAAGCAATGGCTGAAAATGGTTGGCTTCTAAAACAATCAGTGTCTAGTTAGGGCATCCATTCAAGTGGGAACACATGGGGTGAGAGATTAATCACTGATTAGGTGGCACTCCATCCTGAAGAGGTTACACTCAACAAGGTTTATGGGAGTACTACTCTATCTGTGTGACACATCTGCACTCATGGTACTTGAACTTTCCTCAAGCACCCATTTTATATTCTGGCTGGAAGTGGCTTGGCTTTAGCTTATTACCAATCGGGTTGTCCCTTAAGGTGAGTACTTTTTCCCTTAAGGAAGAGCCATTTCTAGAAATAATAATCGTTTCTCTTACACCCAAGATCACTTGAAAGCACAAGGGGACAAGATACTTTGATTATTAAGTCGTGAAGGTTACAACAAATAAAGTGGGTTTGGCTTTATGATCACCAAGTTTTCACAAGGTGAGAGCATAATAACCTACAACTTTCAACCATAATTTTCCTAAACTAAAAGTCATAGACAGATGATTTGAAAGATTAGTCTTTGACAAATGTAGTTGCAAAACTACACATCAGTATTTTGGATAATTGTCTTCAACCCATGAATGCTGCAAATCAACACATTAGTATTTATAGAAAATTCCTTCGACCCATGAGAATCCTAATGCCACATGTTGCAACTAGACATTAGCAACAAGAAAATCCTATTCTAGAGGATGTAAAAAGGTAGCAATACACTAAAATAGTAAAAATGTAGAAATCTTGAAAAGATCATCTCAATACAAAAATTGAATAGGAAAATGCATTATGATAGAGTGAATGCATCACAATAATTTATGTCAGAGTTTACCAACTGAATGTGTTTTCTTGCAAACAAATGTGTAGAATAATTCAAATGCATCATAAAACCTCCAAATACATCACGATTATGTCTTATGTGTCACAAGAGGTCACAAATGTGGTCTGATGGTTTAAATGCATCATTTGTTTTATCGAGTGCATCACGACACAGTGAATCTAATGCAGTATGATTCAAATGCAGTGTTTATAAACCTATAGCTGCAAAATAGAGACACAAATTCATGCAAAAAAAAAAATGTACTGAAAAATGTCGAGTTTGTTAGAGTAATAAGTTGTTTTACTTAATTAATTTAATCATATTGGTTAATTAATTAAGTCACTTATCACTTTAGTTGCTTTAGCTAAACTTAGGCACATTAATAATTAATTATTTATTAATTATTAAGTGTGCAGACTAGGGTTTCCCTTTTAGGGTTTCTTGATCTCCTTTCATAAGGATTGATCTCATTGTAATTATTAATGGGAGAATATTGTAGCTTTCATATCTTCTTGAAAGTTTTCTCTCTTTTGTAGCTTTTTCTTTTTGAAGTTAATTGCATACATTTGTTTGCAGATCTCTTGCGTGGAAGGTGTATTTGTTTGTGTTTGATCCTGTGGCTCGTGGTTTTGTGCTTGTTTCACAATTCCAATATGGTATCAGAGCGTGGATTTAGCAAACCCCTTCTCGATTTATGAGGTTTTCTTCTTCAACAAGGGTTGCACGTTCAGATCTGAATCTCTTTTGCTTATTTTGCAAAATTTGGAGGTGGGCATCTTTCGAAGCAATTTTGGCGTAAATCAGACCTCCATTGAATCCAGAGCTGTCGAAATAGTCCAAATCAACCTTTGTTTCATCAAATTTGGCTTCCGTTTGTCAGATCTGTGAGGGTTTGAAGAAAGGTTTTTTTTGCCAGATATAGGGGGTGTTCGACTTTTCAAAGCATTTTCATCCCAAACGGACATCGCCATTGCGTCCGCAGCGGCCAAAAACCCTAAGATCGACTGTGAAATCGTCAAAATCCGAGCAGTTGATTTCTGAGGCAAAAAAATTTGTCCATACGGCCTTGTTCGCCGTGAGCACATGGATCGAGAAAAAAAAATTATTCAACCCCTGGTATTTTTTAATTTTTCAGAAATTTCTTTTATCAGAAAAATTAAAAAAAGTTGTCAAATTTTTTGTTTTGAATTTAAATCAAAAACAAAAATAAAATAAAAGTTTTTTAAAACAAAAAAGAGCCTTTTAAAGGCTTGCTCAGGCCTGCGGTACAGGGTACCCACAGGTACCTGCGTACGCAGGCCTGCGGGCCTCATACAATTGGCGCCTGTGTCAGTCACCCGCGGCCTTAAAGCCATCCGGCGGTCTGACTGCCAGCGGCAGTAGGCTCCATTTTTTTATGATTTTTTAAATAAAAAAAATCAATGCCTTTTTTTAATGTATTTTTTATTTTATTTTTAATTAAAAAAATAATCTTTTGTAATATGCAATTTATTTTGCTTTTTCATGCAAAATAATGCACTGTAATTGGAGAAGTTTTTCTAGCATCACTAAAACTGGCGGACCTCTAGATCTGGAGGTGTTTTTCCTAAATATGGCGGAGTTTTCTTTTTTGCCCACTCAACCCCTCTCCGTTGGGCTTTTCAAATTTGCACCCAATATTCCAAAGGTCATATCTCGGCGATATGGTGGGATTTTTGCATGCAATTTTTTTTGAAATGGGGTGGAATTTCGTGCTCTTCACAGTGGTGTAGGTTTTTTCTAGTTTTGACTTCTGGTTTTTTCCAGAATTCTATTTTCTCAGTGCTGTTGCTGTTCAGTTCTCATTTTGGAGACTTTGACGGGCCATATCTTTTGCATCCGGACATATTTTTGGGTGCCATTTTTTTTGAAACTGCATATTTTTTCGTGTACTTCATCATGGTACTACCAGTTTCCTCTTTTTCTGTAAGAAAATTGTATTTTCAGCATGTTGTCCTATTTGGACATTGTAGACATTATGGGCTCACTTTGCATGTATTTCTCTTTTGTAAATGCACTAAGATAAAGTGCCTCAGCATTGTATGTGTAGTATTGGGTTTCTTTCACATAACTTTGTGCCTTATTGTACTCGCACTATGATATAAAGTGCCATGGGGGTTGATGTTTGCCTTTGTTTGCCTTCATACCTTTTTCATACATATGTGACTTTTGGTTTCACATCCTTTCTATCAGCTTGTACTTTTATGTTTGCACCTTCAGATGCTCTTGGTTCCTCTTCATGCACTACTTTCAGGCATCCAGTTTTAGTGTACCTGTCACGCCTCTCCTTTTTCAGCATTATGGGGGGGTTTCTATTGTTGGTGTTAATGCTTCCTTGGTTTCGATGGAGTGAGCTATGTATACAATATTTGTTCCTATGTACTAGGCGGATGCAGCAGCTGGTTACCCATGCATTTCAGTGAGATGGATCACTTACCATATGGACACTCTTACATTCCTATTTTTTGGAGGCGACCTTCCACTTTTTCATGATCAGTTCTTCAGAATTTTGGTACCTTTACCATCTGTATCTTCGAATTCTAGGTGTTTTCCTTTGTTTGTCAACTGATTCGAGTAGTGTCGTTGGGGGCACTCATGCAGATTGTTGTCTTCTTGATCCTGATCATCATATCTTCAGAGGAGGTTCTTCAACACTATAGCAGTCATCTTTTGACAGAGTTTGTAGCTTTCTCATGCTTCTGTGATGTTCTACATGTTCTTATTTTTTAGGACATTTCCTTGATTTGGAGGCTTTTCAATCCTTCAATCACTTTTGATCTCTTTTTGGAGTAGAGTTTTTCCCATGAGGTTTTCTCTATTTCTCCACTTTATAGAGATCTTTTGTTTGTACATGGGTACCTTACTTGGCCTTGTTTGTCGGGACCCATCTTTGCTTTCATGCATCTTTTTCTTAGTGTTTTAGCTACTTCCTAAGTTCATCTTAAGGGGGGGTGTTAGAGTAATAAGTTATTTTACTTAATTAATTTAATCATATTGGTTAATTAATTAAGTCACTTATCACTTTAGTTACTTAAGCTAAACTTAGGCACATTAATAATTAATTATTTATTAATTATTAAGTGTGCAGACTAGGGTTTCCCTTTTAGGGTTTCTTGATCTCCTTTCATAAGGATTGATCTCATTGTAATTATTAATGGGAGAATATCTGTAGCTTTCATATCTTCTTGAAAGTTTTCTCTCTTCTGTAGCTTTTTCTTGTTGAAGTTAATTGTATACATTTTTTTGCAGATCTCTTGCGTGGAAGGTGTATTTGTTTGTGTTTGATCCTGTGGCTCGTGGTTTTGTGCTTGTTTCACAATTCCAACAGAGTTCACCAAATGTATCTCTGGAAATTTTATAGTTAATAGATTAGAAGTTGTAATCCAAAATCCAAAGAAATAATGGAGTGCAAAGGAGAAAAAATAAAAAATAAATGAAAATCTTTTACCATAAACCTTCAATCTCCATGGCTAACCTCCATTATACCTTCTAGCTTGCTGCAAACTAAAGTTTTCCCTTAGATTCTTTAAGCAACCTATGAAAATGCCATGTCCTATGCAAGTTTTGAAGGATTTGCTATATTGATGGCTATTTAAATGACTCAGAAGTATGCAGAGTATGAGAGAAGATGACAACAAAATGAGAGCCAAAAAATTCACATGAATGCTTGAGAGAGAAAAAATGAGGTAATTTTGAATGAATGGACAAGATTGAAAGGAAAGCAAATGGACTAGATTGAAAGTTAAGATAAGGACAAGATGGCTACAAAAAGGCTGGAGAATCAAATTGGTAAACAATCATTTGAATTTTGCATGGAAAATGGCATCTTTTGAATTAAAAATCATTTTAATTCAAAAGTGGAGAATCAAATGACAATAGGCAATAAATGCCTATTTTCTACTAAAATAAGAAATTTTAATTATTTTAAATAAGTAATCATTTTCTATTTAAAATGAGGAAAGTGACATGTGGCCATAATTAAATAGATTAAAGAATTTATTTAATTAGAAGAGGAATATGTAAATTATTGACGTATTTAAATAAATAAACAATAGATTTATTTATTTAAATAATTTAGAAGAATTAATGAATAGAAATAATTAAATAAATTAGGAAGTTATTTAATTATAAGGGGACATTAGATAATTAGCGACACATTTAAATAAATAAATAAAATTTATTTATTTAAATAATCAGGAAGAATAAAGAGACATGAATTAATTAAATAATTCAAAATTATTTAATTAATAGATGAAAATTGAGCAAATGACATAATTAAATATTTTAATTATGCTAAGGATGAATGTGGTGAAAAACAAAGCTTGCAGGCCTAGGTTAATTTTTAGTGTCTACACTAGGAGTAGGAGCTCTTGAGATCCCAAGGTCCACAACGAAAGTGCTATCACAAGAGGCCATGAGTCTAGAACTTCATCTCACTAATTTATTATCAATGGGGCACCAAACACTCATACAAGTACCACAAAGGATGGAGTGAATGTAAATGCAATGCAATCTAGGAGTGCAAAATGTAAATAACAAAAAATTTGCAAACTAAAATAGAGAAATAATAAAAAAGGATAGAAATATAGTAAATTCCTAGAAAATGCCTGAAACTGCTATCTAAAATGTGCAGGTGAACTAATTCGCCCCTGGTGGTGAATGAGTCCAAGTATGATATATTTTTTGTGTTTTTTAGAAAATTTAAAGTGAGTAATGCTTTTGAGATTTAAACTATGACATAGAAAATTGGACCCTCTTGATAAAATAAATTATTTCACGTCTAATTGGACTGACTTTTGAGTCTCTTTGGATAATTTATCCTTCAAAACAACATTTATAGGCCACTAAGACCCCTTATTTTTTTTCTAGAGGCTTGTTTCACCTGAGAAATCACCTAAAACCTAACAAACAACACTTAATTCTCTCATATCTCAAAAACCCACCTTCAAAAATTAGTAGTGGGACCCATTCGCCACCTTGGATGAATGAGTCCCCTCTGGTGGGACCCATTTGCCAAGGGTGGCGAATGAGTCCCTTTTTGAGGCAAAATTCAATTTTGAGTGGGAATTTAATTAATTCAACTTAATTTTTTGGTGAATGTCAGCCTCTTAAGTCTAAAAAATACAAAAATTAGGTGTCTTTTCCTATAAATACTCACTTTAAGTCATTTTACACATCTTTTAGTCATTTCACAAAATAATTGCTAAATTCAAATCTTCTACAACAAGTTTCATTAGTAAAATTTGAAGTTTTAGGGCAACAAACTAGGGTTTTGTAGGTCTTCAAGCTCACTCTTTAGGTCAAGATTCAACATTGTAAAGGGTTGATTACAGATTCATATGGTGAATCATGGAGAAATCTAGGTTGAGGAGATGCAACTAGCCATCAAATCACACCTAAAGACTTCGTTTCAAAGTGATTTCATCTTCCATTTTCACTCTATCTTCATATTAAGGTTTGCATTTCATTTACATTTCATTTGCATGTTATTTCATATCTATTTTTGATGTGTTTTAATATTTCTAAGGTTGACATCTTGCATCATTTAAATCACATTTTCATTTCTTATTCTTGCACAATAGAATAGGATTTTTCACATACTTCATATTTTCCTAGTCTTTAACACAATTAAGGTTAGGGTTTTATGAAGATTTTTATTCCTTCAAGATTTAATTATCCAATTAGGGGTTTGACCAAGGAAAACACCCCATTACACACAATTTTAGGCTATTTTAAAAGAATTTTCTTAGATCCTGATTTAGGTTTCCATTAGAAATTGCTATACAGGTGTCAAGGTGCAAAACAGACAATTGAAATCATGAAAATTTGAAAGTGGACTAATTTTCCATGCATGGTGAATGAGTCCCTCCTAAGATGCCATTTTTAGTTAGATGCAGATCTAGACAGCCAGTTGATAGAAAACAACCTTTGTGCAGAAAAACCTTAATTTGGGACGGATTCACCCAAGGTGGCAAATGAGTCCCAGTCAGCCCAAAATATGGTCTGTCAAATTCCTAGATTATTTTTCCGTCTTCTTTAGCTTCTCAAGTGTACACATTCTGAAAAACAACTTTTTGGTTTGTTTAATTATCATTTTTGTTCATTCTTTTAAGCTTTTTGCAAACAACACTATGTTTTCAAACACTGCATAAATCTTAGGTTTTGCATACATAATTGGTCAAATAGGTCATCTAACTACACTTAGTCCATTTCATTTAGTCTAAATCACATCATGCATTGCATAATTTGAGTGAACCTAACTAGATCTTTTGAGTGGGGTTTATCTTTCTCCTTTTAGGTGACACATCCTAAGACCACAAGAGTAGCCTATAAGCCCTACCCAAAAATCTATGGTTCACAAACTAAGGATGAAAATGCAATTTTTCAATTTTTCAATGATATGATATGCAAAAATGAAGTCTAAATGAATCTTTCAGTAATGCAATTTGAGAAACCCTAGGATGCAAAAACAATACAATAACCTAATTGAATGTTGATGCAAATGCAACCTAGAATGCAAGAAAAAAATGAAATTAGAAAGAAAGAATGCTCAATATTCAGGTTCACCAAAATGAACCATAGATTTTTGGGCATGAGGTTTAAAGGCTACTCTTACACTCTTAATATCTTTCACCTAAAAGGAGAGAGATAAACACCACCAAAATCTATGTGGTTCACTCAAATTAGGAAATGTATAATGTAATTAAGACTAAATGAGATGATCTAAATGAAACTAAATAAACTAATTGACTGATTATGAATACAAAATCTAAGAAACAAGTAATGTTTGAAAATACAATGTGATATGCAAGCATGAGCTAAAACATAAATGAATGAAAAACATAATTGAAAAGGGTTGAATCAGAGTGCACCTAGGCAAAGAATGAAGAATATGGAGTGTCCAAAATGCAAGTAGAAATCAGTGAAAATCATTAGTGAGCCAATTCTATAGCGCCAGATTTGGACTTGTCTTCTTATCAGGTTGACGGAGTCAAATCTATAGAAAACAAACTATAGTTTGTCTCCAAGCTTGAAATAGGTTATAGTTGACTTGAACTAGTTTGTTGACTTTTTGACAACCCTTTCAACACCTAATTTCTTGACAAATTTGCATGCAAAAGTCCACAAACACACATGCAAAAGGGGGAAAATGGTTAAGGGTTAGGTTATATGGATTTTCCTTGGTCAAATCCCACTTTGGTAATCAAACCCTTAATGAAGAAATGGAATGGAATGAACAAGGAAAGATGAATAAAAAACATGCAAATGTCCTAAACTCACCACAAACTTGTTGAAGAAATATGAAGATATGTCTTGAAATGGATGCTCCAAGATGCTTGATTGATGCTTGGTTGAATGATGAAAGGTGCTTGATGACTGTAAGTGAACTTGATGATTGAATGATTGTAGGAGATGTAAAATGAGGAGATAAAAACTTATTTATACATAGTTTTGCCTTAGTAGCCCAATGATACCTCATCACAGGCTAACATAAGGTAATTTTGAATTAAAAAGAAAAAGAAAATTTGAAATATTTTGAATTTTGAGCCAAGAGGTACTCATTTTCCACCCATAGCAAATGGGTCCCACCTTGGACTTGAAAGTGGGTGTCAAGAATTAAGTAACATTTAATGTTATTTGTCATGTTTACATTGTAAAATATACTTAATTAAGCATTATAAGGGCATAAAGGGGTCAAATAAAGCATAATAAATATGTTAATAGTGAAATCCAACATAGACAAGCATGAAATCTTGTTACAAGACTTTACAACACTTCAAAATAGGACTTGATAAGGGATGAAAAGGTGATTTTTAGGTGAATAGTAATGAAAAGAGTCTAGAAAAGTGTAGAAATGTCTTACAACACTTCACAACACCTTCACAAGACATCATTATTTGAATTTTTAGGACTTAATGTGAATGCAAAAGTTACATTGCAACATTAAATCAAACCAAAATAGGTCAAGCATCATGAGAGAAAGACCTAAAAGACCATGAAAATGTCAATGATCTATTTTTCTATGGTACAATCCCTAACTCAATATTGCAAATTTTGAATGAACATTATTTGAACATCAATATTATGATGATCATACTTTTGATTAAGGTGAATTTGGGAAGGGATTGTACCCATTATTGAATAGTCACAAAGGAAAAAGTAAATAAATCTCACCACAGGTGAGACAAAAAAAATGAGAATAGCAAAGCTTTTGATTAGATCAAAGAACTGTGAGAATTTTTTGAAAGGACCCATTTGAAACCAACAACAACTAATCAAGGAGATTTGAATCCAAAGTTCAACCAAGGCCATAGAGTTGGGTGAGATTCAAGATGTTAATAAACATGAAAGCTTCCAATCACATCTATAAAATTTCTCTTAAACTTGGGAGAAAAATCATCCAAACTGAAGATCTCAACAAAGGACTTCTCTTTACCAATAATCATATGATGAAACACCATACAAGGACTACCCATCCCAACATCTATCTTCCTTTCTATTCCTTATATACCTTTACCAACAATGCCAATAGAGGCCAAAGTTGTAGTAGATTGAACAAGAGTTTCCCCATTTTGCATATTCAATGTGGTATTGTGAAGCTGGCCCAACATCTTAGGATTTAGGTAAGTAATTTCTTAATGAATATCTTACACCCAAGTCCCAAGATTGGTACAAACATTCACACTTTTGGGTAACACAAAGCCAAACTCAACCAAGACATAAAACCTTGCAAAAAAAAAGTTGCGTCAATTTTTAGTAACCTTATCTAAGGTAATAAAATGACCAACAAAATTAGCAATATCTTTAAGAATATTTTCATCCCAAAATTCCAAAGGGAGTTCAGAGAGACACCCAAATAGGCTATAAATTGAGCTTAGTAATGTCAAAGACAACATACCAAATTTGAAGGTGAAGAAAGTCCTTGTTGAAAAACCAAGGGCCTTCTTGAAAAATACAAGTGCACTCCTCCAAGGAATGAAAGGAGAAAAGAAAGAACCCATTCATCAAGGCCATTATGCAAAGATCAAGAACAAACCAATGCTCTAAAGCCCACTTTTGAATAATAAAATTACTTAGTATAAAGTCATAAAATCTACCAATAAGGGAAACTTCCAAACCAACCAAAGTTATACCAATCCACATATTAGGAATAGTGAGAGGAGTAGGAGGAGCCCCAACAACTTTGATCACATCCTAGCTAGAAGAGACCTTAGAAGAAACCCCACCAAGAAAAAAACTTCCACATGGAGGAGGATACCGAGGTTCCATATAAAATGGGGAATCCCCTCAACATGATCCTGATGCAACCCACAATAGGGAGAACCAAGGGAAAATCCCCCCTAAAGAGAGAGGGTATGTGTAGGATCATGATGGGCCAAAAAGTGGCAATATGATGGGTATGTGGCTAGCGACTATTATTTTACCCAAAATTGATTGAACGAAAAGGGTTTTTAAAGGAGATTCTCAGCTTTTGACCAATCTAAATTATGATTTACTTTGAATTTACTGAGTAATTATTATTCATTTTCTATTCAAATTATGACTAAAGTCCTGATTGATAGGCTAATTAAAAAACATCTATAGCTTTCAAACGGTATCACATTTTTTGAATCCAAAACATGTGTCACATTCTATGCTTCCATAATATAGGATTAAAAAAAGAAAAATTGAATTTTCATGAATTTTTTACCAAGTTAAGGTGGTCAGACATACAAGTTTTTATATTTTTAAAAAAATTGTAATAAAAAATCATAATTAATTATTTACTTGGAAAAAAATTACAAAAAAGTATGCATCGCATTGGGGCATGAGTCCTCTACTTATATCTAAAATCTTATAAAAAAATATTATCATTTTATTGTGGTTAGGGTGGTCAGACAAACACCTACTTCTTATTTTTTCCCTAAAATTTAAGTACCACTGCATTGAAATTTCAAATTTTCACCAAATAGATTTTGTTTTTCTTAAACAAACCTAGTAGTTTAGAAACTACATTCAATTTTCTATAGATTCTATTCTTACATATTTTTTAAATAATATAGATAACTTATTCAAATGTTTACATCAAGTTTCCTACCTCTAATTTTTCTTAATTTTTTGCCACTTAAGGGCCTATTTTTTCCATGATGATCCTGCACCTACCCAAGAGGGAAGACTCAAACACTTCTATCAAAAAAAAATTGGTATGGGAAGGAAGAAAAAGTGGTTCAATAAAATCTAGAGGAAGAGGGGGGGTTCTTGGGAGGGGGTAGTGGAAACCCCTCTTAAGAGAAAACCCATCAAAAACTAGCTTGACAAAACCATTACCAACTGAGCCCCTATGGAGAAGGAACAAATCCTCCTTATGATCCAACATATTCTTGTTCCCCACCAAAAAAGAGAGGATCAACATGTAGCTTGTCTACCAATTGGGCCTCCAAGAGAATTTCAAGGAGGAGCTCATCATCATATTTATGTACCCAAAAATCTTGAAAGAACCCTTAAACACGAAAGCCAAATCAATGATAGAAATAGATTCACCACCAACAAATCCAAGAGATTCAACTAGAGCAACAAAATCTATTGAAATGTTTCCACCCTCACCTTCTTCTTCAATAAATACACCATCACCATCATATACATTACCTTTGTCATTTCTAGAATCTAAAGCCATTGCCACAAGGGAATTCGTTGTTGGATCTAGGGTTTGGGGGCTCCTCATTGCTACCATGTTCAATTAGGAAGAGAATACTTTATTTGTGAGTAAATTAATTGATATCACCCTATGAATTTTATTAATTTTTAATATTTTACTTGTTTACACCTCACTAAATTAGTTAATATAATTACAAGACCAATGTTTTCTTGAAATTCTTGGATGAATGCATAAATAAGTTTTTGAATGAATGTATCAAGTTATTTAGCAAGGAGAAAAACCATTCCAAGGCCATGTCTTTCTATGACCTAGGAAATATTTTAGCTAGGAGCTTACCCTTGAAGATGAAATCACTACACAATATCGTAGAAGCTGATATATGACTATTAGGATCTCCTTTACCATTGTACTTGTCAAATCTAGGCATCTCAATATTTTGTGGCATGGTTTTTTTAAATATTTCAAATTACAATGGGCTCCTTTTGACATATTGCGATGGTTTTCCATTTTTCTTTTAGTTTAATTTTGATATTGTTTGTTACAAAGATGTTATATTTTGCAATAGCTAATTTATGACAAAATCATTGCTTGACATGTGTTGAGAATGTGGTGAATATGGTGGGATTGTGTAATTTCTTGGTGGACCTCTATGTTGCAAGTTTATAAGAGGGGATTATTATTGAGGAATCACATGTGATATCATGAAACTACAATGGTTTCCACTTGAAATCCCTAAGGTTAGAGTTATGCTATGTGTTTGTTCTATCATTGAAACTATAGTTGGCAATGTGTATGTAGGGAGGAAATAGTTTTAGGGAGGGAGATTTGACTTCTTCCTTGGATTTAAATGTACCCAAAATCTTGAGTACAACTAGCCATCATAGGAATATTGGAATCCATAAGGTGAGCTAGGCTATACACAAAATCTATAATCGTTGGGCATCATCAATAAATTCCCTTAGGAACTATTAGACCAGCCAATAGCCTTGCAATCCCTCTAAGTATTTCTCTAATTATTTTTGTTTGTCTTCAAGAACTTGGGTGACAAAAATATCAACATTCATAAAGGTACTTTTTTATGAATTTATCATAATTACGCTCAGAATAAGGATTGAGTCCAAGATGGGCATGGTATTGGCAATACCTTAAGTGAAAGAGTTGCAAGACTTATGATCCACAATGGATGTAACAACATGAGATTCTATAAGTCTACAACTACATCTTAATCAAGTATTTGAAATAGGACACCAAGTTGTTAAGCTTATCTAAGTTTCAAAACTCTAGGTGTGCCCACTATGATCACTAAATTGCACAAGAAACATAGAAAAACACTCGAGAAAAAATTAGACAACAAAAGAAGATAGTAAACACAAAAACATGGGTCTACGAGAAATTTGAGCTAAAAATAGCTATACTAAGTTTCCTAGGCTAACTATGTCAATCATAGATTTCCACAAATTTCAAAGTTTTGTTTTTTGTTAAATACTACTTAAGGATCTTAGGTCTATGCATAGACAGGTCTCACAGTGAATATTTTTTCTAAAATTTGCTCAATTTTATGATTATGTAATCACAATGCAAGTGTGCAACAATTTGCAATATTTTCAAGCAATGACTGACAAATGTAAATGTAATTTTTAGGTCTAGAATGAAATAATCCATTGACCCTAATATGCCAAAATCTTAAAATGATAATTTTGATACAATTTTGAAACAAAACAATGTAATATTTTCTCTTTTTTGAGCTATATGAAAGATGCTTGAATGAATGCAATGAATAATTTCAATTTTTATTTCAAATTTAAGTAACATAATGTAGAATTCTAAATTCAATTTGAATGTAAATCAAACCTAAGATGACTAAAATTAACATTATTGCAACCTATAATGCAATATTACATGCAAATTTTTGAACTTTTATGTCTTTTATGATGAAAAAATAAATGCCTAAATGAACATTGCAAAATAGTTTAATGTTAAACCTAGATCTAGGATAATTTACCTCAAATTTCAAAAGGTATAGAATTTTAATATGTCAGGCTCACAAAAATGAAACATAGGAAAAAGGAAACCTTAGATATTGCACTCTAGGGTTTGACACCATTTCCAAATATTTCATATATGGATTTGAGGTAGTGAGGGTTTGATGGATTTGGACAAGGTATAAGAATAACTTGCAACCTAAAAGGTGAGTCAACTTTCCCTTGACCAAATCTAGAATGAATTTAGGCATGAAATGTAATGCTATGACTAGGCTAATGATGGAATTTTTAGTTTTGATACAAATACAATAAGTATAAAATATCATAGAAAACTTTAGACTATGAAATAGATAGAACAAGATAATGTGCACATATGATGTGAATTTGAGCCTCACTTTGGATGACAAAGTCACCTTTAGCAATAGTGCCTTTGTTGACCAACTTAAAAAAAAATTCATAGTCCTTAGGAGTTAGATCAGAGCTTATGTTTCCTTCTTGTCACATTGTCAAATAATTCTATAATTGATTTTTTATTTGTTTTCAAGGTGTAGGGTTTGAATGCAATAATGAATAATTGACCTTCAAACTTCCCCACTTTTTCTTCAAATTTGAAACTTGTACATGGGAATAGAGAGAGAAGGTTCATCCATTTAGAGGCTTTCCTTAGTCAAACCTCATGTTATTTTTACCACTTTTACAATCACAATGTCAATGATATGGAAAATAAATGATCTAAGAATGATAAATAAAAAATTATCTATAATTCACCAATCCAATTTAATGGATTCCTTGAAGGACTAAAGTCATACAATTTTCCTCATGGCTTGATTATTGTTGGATTGATTGTTGTTGGCTTGATTTGCTTGGAGACCTTTAAGGGTTAGTCTTTAGAAAAAATATGCTAACATGAACATGAACAAACTCACATACACTTTGACATGATTCTTGGATCTTGAATTTCTGCAATAAATCTCTAAAATGATATGCTTGACTTGCTCAATAATGCTCTTGTTCACCATTTTTTCCAATAATTGCTAGATTTCCTCCAAATGATGCAATAACTATGTATTTATATGCAATTATTCTAATTTCTCAAATATTAATTCTAGACTACTGACTCTAGACATTTGAAATTCAAATGATAAAATGTCCACTGACATATTTTAATTTGGAGCCAAAATAGGGGGAATAGGTTGCTTAGGAAAAAATATTAAATAAATGCATTTGTTTTGTACATACAATTTGTCGATAAATATTAAAATGTGCTACAAAATGCATAATTTAAGAAACTAGGTGTTCAATTAGGTCCATGCACTTAAGGGGGAGAAAAAAATCGTGTGAAATTGTTATGGCTGACAATTTATGCTACAAGAAAATTTTATGTACTCTGATTTGATATTTCATAGTGTAGAAAAGAACAATTCTTAAGCACTTCATTTGAGGATTGTTAGGTGTACAAGTGAAAAATAGAGTCCATATAAAAAATATAAATTTAGAAATAAAGAGATTACCATAGAAGCTCAAAAAGGAAACCTAGGAGCTAAATATTCAATAAAGCACAAACACAACATTAGCTAATGGTAGCAGAATTGAAAATATGTCAAAATTCACAACAGGAAGACTGTGTGCCCACATTCAAATCTAGAGCTAGTTGATTCAAATTTTCATGCTAATGGTTGACCCTTCATTCCAAAACTAATTAAAGATAGTTCACACTCCACAAGTAGTCTTATATTTCCAAAATGATAAACAAAAACCTTTCCTATATAGATTTAATGGAATATAGATCCTCTAACTTGAGGATGGTTATTCAAACTACCATTCTTGGTTTATACCTCATTAAATAGTTAGCAAAAACCCTCATCTAGTCAAGATTAATAGTTAATGAATGTCAACATTCTCTCACTAAATTTCATTCTCCATCAATGGCAACAAACTAGCCACTTATTCCATCAAACCTAATGTTCAAATATATCTAGGCATTCCACATAAATATTAAAATTTGGCCTATGGAGTGGAGATTTGATGTGCATGGCGACTAGTGGTGGTATATGCATCTAGAATCAGGGATGATATAATCACCTTGGTTTATTTATAGAGTTTTGCACAATGCCCTTAATCCAATTCCCTAGAAGTTCCTCAAAAAAACCATCATTCAATTATTCTATGGTAGTAGTTGTTGCTACCATGATAGTCAAAGCTAGGATAATCCTCCATTCGAATAGGATCCTTCATGATAGCACGATAGTATGTTTTCCATGTATGTTGAGTGAGTTAAGCAGTTAACATATTGTTTGCTAAAACTCTCTCACTTGGCATGAATATCATCATAAAATAGCATTAGTTCCTATCCATTAGCAAGCTTGTGAGGAAGAATCTTGCTTGGTTATTTGAGAGAGGTCCCATTATGGGGAGGAAGCATTACATTCCATTGAGTGTGGCATCCCATTGTGTGGATCTATCAAGAATTTTGGCACATATAATTGTTACAAATTATTTTGTAAGATTTTTCAAATGCATGAGAGAGCTATTAATCTCAAAGAGCTAGTAAATTGTGTGTAGGCTGGACATAGCCTATGACAAGAACATTCTAAATTATACATATTATTTGTCAAAATTGTCTCAAGGCTCAACAACAAGCTGCTACAATACTAGACTAGAAGCAAAACAAGGAGTCAAAAGTGGCACAGACACAAAGGCATCGATTTACTTGAAGTGCATTGCTTACAAAAAGCACTCAACTTGATTGCAGCAATATAGAGGCACAACCATAGCCTCACTTAGTAGCTGATTTAAAAAGCTGCACTTTTAATATATAGTTTTGAAGTTATAAAAATATAGATCAAGAATATATTTTGTTTTAATATTTTCATGACTATGATCTTATAATCCATGTAAAATATTTATCTTTTAATTTTCTTATGTTTATTAAAAAATGGCTATTTTGTAACATTTGATCAATAATATATTTTTTGTCTAAAAATTGGCCACATCCATTATTATGATAATTCTATGAAATCTATAAATAAAAAGTTAATATTTGATTTTTTATTGATGAAATCAATTTAGAAACTTCAATTAGTATGTTTGATTCTTTATTAAATACAATATTTAAAATTCTACTTAGATAGTTGAAGGCTATCTTTAGTAGCAGCTAATAAGTTAACTTTATATTTGTAAGGTCTCCTCCATGTTCAATAAATACTTCATATCTAATTATATTTCTTATTATCCTTAGCATTCAAATGGTATTTCTTAACCATTTTCCAAAATTGGACAACCTCCAGGTATGTGCAGGATCATCATAAAAAAAACAGGCCCTTAAGTGGTAAAAAATTCAGAAAAATCAGAGTTAGGCAACTTGACATAAAAATTTGAATAATTTATCTATACTATTTCAAAAATATGTAAGAATAGAATGTGTAGAAAATTGAATGTAGTTTCTAAAATACTACGTTTTTTAAAAAATTTAAATCTCTTTAGTGAAAATTTGAAATTTCAATGTAGTAGTACTTAAATTTTAGGGAAAAAATAAGAAGTAGGCATCTATCTAACGACCCTAACAACAATAAAATAATAATTTCTTTTATAATATTTTAGATATAAGTAGAGGACTCATGTCTAGATGTGATGCATATTATTTTATAATTTTTTCCTAGTAAATAATTAATTATGTTTTTTTTATCACAACTTTTTAAAAATATAAAAACTTGTATGTCTGACCACCTTAACTTGGTCAAAATTTCATGAAATTCATTTTTTTTTTTAAATCCTATAGTATACGAAGCATAGAATGTAACACATGTTTTGGATTTAAAAAAGGTGATATCGTTTGAAAGATATATATGTTTTTCAATCAACCTATCAATTAGGACTTTAGTCATAATTCAAATAGAAAATGAATAATAATTATTTATTAAATTAAAAGTAAAGCATAATTTATATTGGTGGAAATTTGAGAATATCCTTTAAAAACCCATTTCATTTCATCAATTTTGGGTAAAAAAAAAAGTCATCAGCTACATACCCAGAATATTGCCACTTTTCGGCCCATCATGATCCTACACATACCCCTCCCTAGAAATTTTTCTTGCCCTTATTGAATTGATACACCACTCCACATCAGGGTGTCTTAGAGAAGATTGTGGAAAGGTTGTATAAGTATGCTTCATGTGATTAATCTTCTCTCATTATATAGAAAAACAAATGATTCTCTTAAGATCTATCCTTAGTCAAGTGTGTTTTCCCTTCTCAATGTTCACTAAATGGAGAAATAAAGCTTCTCTTTACAACAACTTGATTTCCTTTGTTTTCCACTTTATGTACCTCCCAATCCCCATGGTTCCATTCACCCATTTCATGGGAATTATTTCCAATGCTATTTTTCATATACATTTGTACAAAGGCACTCCCTACTAAATCTAAGAAAAATTCACTTTCAATTATATATGGTCATCTGACTGCCCCAACATCTAGAGGAGAACCAAATAAAGGGAGTGAGAACCTTCCAAGAAATCATACCCCATTGACCTCTAGGTAATGTATATAAGTCTCTCCTCAAGCAACATCAAATGATATTCTCCTTTAAGTAGGCATAAATGAAACCATTGCCTACCTCTCCCCTCATCTACCTTATCTCTTGTATTTTTAGAATGAACCAAATGATAAGCACTAAATTATTTGTATCTTGCACAAACTTCTCACCATTAGCTATTGAGAATGTAAAAAGTAAAGTGAGTAGTGACTAGTAGTATCATGGTAAAAAGTAAACTATTTAGGTTGGATGCCTATTCATTATAATTGGTGAAATGGTACAACAACATATGTTGTGGCCCCATCATATACATGAGTTGATACATGGCTCCCTACCATATGCAAACTCCTTCCCAAATAAAAACACACATCATATACATGAATTAATTGAAAACAACCTTCAAATGCATATTATTCCTTCAATATTTATCTATATGATTATAACTATTAAAATCAAACACACTTCATCATTATCAACAAGTGTCATGTAGTGGCTACTACTTACCTTTATAAAAAAAAGAAATGTAAGTTATGCTAATTATAATATTAACAAATCATTTTAAAATTTCACAATAATGTTAACTTTTATTAAAATTATGTAAATAATATTAACCAATATAATGTAAAATGTAGATAATGCATACCTATATTCTAACTTAATGGAACAAAAGATAGCTATATCTATTTATATTAATATTAATAATTAATAATTTTAATTTAATTATATTATATAAAAATCAATTATACATTTAAATTTTAAATATTATAAAGAAATTATAAATATGAACAAAAATTTTAAAAAAATCAAAATGATAGTATAATATAATTACAAGAAAAAATGATAATTATATAAATATAAAATTTATGGAATACTTCAGAGATGCTTAAAATATTAAAAAAATTCTAAAAAATATTTATCTCAAAACCTATTGAATTATTTTTTTTTAAGAATCAAACCTACTTAATTTATTACTCCATTTACCAAACATTCCAAAAATATTATATCTTATAAAACTTTTTTTATTGTAATTGTACCCAATTATATACCATTTTATCAAACTCAAAGCACTAACGTGAAACCATGAATAAAGATACCTTATATTTGCTAAAATATTGAACTCACTATGTCACTTTTTAATTTGCGTGAAACCAAAAGCAGAAGAAAGATAATAAAACAAGAGCTGGAGGGCAGCTAAGTTCCTACCAAATAGTAATAGAATTGTTTTGTTTGATCAATTTTAGCAATGTCACAAATGATAAATAGTTGCTTGGTGGAAGGCACATCTACTTGGTGACAAAGCATGTGATAGAATTAGACCTAACAACATGGCATAGAGCACTTTACAATCTTGATTTTAGGATTCAAATAACTAATGGACATAGAACATATGTAAGTAAAAACCAAGCAAGAATATAGCCCCATGCTCAACACAGAAACACAAATAGGAATAGCTTAGATATTCAGCAAATAAATTTCAATGGAGGAGGGGAACAAGGGAAGAGAGAGCTAGAGTTCCAAACAAGGACCCTCAACTCTAGTTCTAGCTTAACACACAAGCTAATTGGAAAAAACTTTTGAGTTGTGTCCAGTCAAATCTCACCAAGATCCACAATGTTGCCACTATACCATTGTATTCTAAATTATGTCATGATCTAATTTATGGACTAAAAAATCAAATAACCAAAGTCCACTAGGGAAAAGTAGTTACAAATATTTTCTCACATCACATTAAATACATGTCCCCTAAAAGACACTAAAGATATAAAAGTTACTAAGTACAACATCTATAAGTTCTTAGGCCAATTACCCTAAATTGGAGTTGTAAGGTTTATCATGTCCATTAGATCTTAGTATCTTTATTATTTAATTTGTACTAGGAAGATTTTATGGGTTGAGGCATTCCATTCTCAGTAATATTAGGACTAAGTGTGTTGTACATTTTGCAAGTCTTAGTTATAATGTTGGAATATTATTGTAATGTTGGCACACTAGTTACACATGGTAACATTCTAATGTTGTTTGGAGAAGCTAGAGTGAATGTTGAGCTTCTCCTCGAAGTTTGGTGTTTGGATTTTCAAGATGAGTACAATTCATGTGTAACTCTTGTTTTCA
>VDFB02295706.1:0-19349 GCA_007258455.2 Sequoia sempervirens
TGATAACATTGTCAAGATAAGTTCTACTAAAGTTGTGAGAGATCTTCCTAAGCTAATGAAACCTACTAATGCCATATGGAAAGAATGTCAATTAAGAAAGTAAACAAGAATTTCATTTTGAAGTAAACAAAAAAATTCAAATGGATTGTTGGAACTTGTGCATACTGATTTATGTGGTCCTGCTAGAACTAGAAGTTTACAAGGTTATAGATACTTCATGTTGCTTATTGATGATTATTCAAGGATGATGTGGGCTACTTTCTTAAGGGAGAAATCTGAAGCTCTAGAAAAGTTCAAAATCTTTAAGGCTATGGTCGAGACAAAGACTAATTTGAAGATTAAGCATCTAAGATTAGATAGAGGCGGTGAATTCACTTTTGGTGAGTTTAATTCTTTTTGTGAAGAGCATGGAATACAGAGACAACTATCTACATTGTGGACCCCTCAATAGAATGGAGTTGTGGAAAGGAAGAATAGAAGAGTTATAGATATGGCTAGAACCATGATTTTGGAAGGAAATGTGCCTCATATCTATTGGAAAGAAACTATGAGTACTGTTATGTACACACTTAACCAGGTACAAATCAAAGACAATACTAGTAAGACTCCTTTTGAACTATGGACTGGTAAAAATCCTACTATTAGATATTTCAAAATCTTTGGAAGAAAGTGTTATATCAAAAGAGATGAAGATATAGGAAAGTTTGATGCTAGGAGTGATGAAGGAATCTTTCTGGGTTATGCTACTAAAAGTAAGGCCTACCAGTGTTACAATAAGAGATTGAAGAAAATGGTTGAAAGTGAAAATGTTAAGGTTGATGAAGACATACCTGATCTATCTAGAACCTGTGGATATGATTCTAATGATTAGAATGATAGTACAAGAAAAGGAAAGAAAGGTTAGATTACAAGTCAAGTTCAAATCCTTCTGGTGAATCAAGAAAATCAAGAAGGAGAAATTGATGGAAAAACAAAAGAGAGATCAGAAGAGCCTAAGTTGAAGAACATTATAAGAAGACTATGAGGTATGTGAAATTGAATCATTCAAAACATCAGATCATAGGTGATAAGAACAAAGGTGTCCAGACTAGGAGAAAAATTGTCGAAGAATATTGTTTGATTTCAAAGACTGAGCCTAACAATGTGAATGAAGCATGGAAAGATGAGCATTGGGTTAAAGCAATTAAAGAGGAACTGTAGCAAATTGAGAAAAATGATACATGGATTCTTGTTCGCAAACCTAAGTATAAGAATGTAATTGGAAATAAATGGGTCTTTAGAAACAATATGAATGAACAAGGTGAAGTGGTTAGAAACAAAGCAAGACTAGTTTGTAAGGGATATTCTCAAATGGAAGGTATTGATTTTGAAGAAACCTTTGCCCCTATTGCAAGAATTGAAGCTATGTGATTGTTTCTTTCTTATGTTGCTTATAAAGACTACAAGGTTTATCAAATGGATGCCAAGTATACTTTTCTAAATGGAAAATTGGAAGAAGAGGTATATGTTGAGCAACCTAATGGATTCCAATTGACTAATTAGAAGGATATGGTGTGTTGATTGAAGAAAGCATCATATGGTCTTAAGCAATCCCCTAGAGCATGGTATGCCAAATTGGATAAGTACTTGGTGAAACTTAGATTTAACAAAGGTATTTCTGATAGTAATCTATATTTATAGAATGATAAATATTTGATTGTGGAAGTTTTTGTTGATGATATCATATTTGGAGGAGATGATAGCTTGTGCACGAATTTTGCTAATGAGATGCAAAATGAATTTGAGATGTCAATGATTGGAGACATTAAATTATTCTTGGGATTGCAAATTACTTAGTTAGATAAAGGGATTTTTATATCTTAGTCCAAGTATGTGAAGGAATTGCTGAATAAATTTGGTATGGAATATTCAAAGCCTGTTGGTACATCCATGGTGACCAAATGCAAGTTGACAATTGCTGATGATTCTCCGAAAGAAAATCAGACAAGATATAGATAAATGACTGGTGGATTTCTTTATTTGACTCAAACTAGGCTTGATATCATGAATATTATATGTATTGTTGCTAGATTTCAAGCTGATCCTAAAGAGTCTCATGTGACTATTGTGAAGAGAATTTTTAGATATTTGAAAGGGACAGTTGATTTTGGTCTATGGTATCCTAAAGATGATGATCTTACTTTGAGTTCCTTTACTAATGCTGATTGGGTAGGAGATGTGAGTGATAGGAAAATTACTAGTGGTGGAGTATTTTTCTTGGAAAAGAAGTTGATTTCATGGTTGAGTAAGAAGAAAATGATATTTCTTTATCTCTTATAGAGGTAGAATACATTGTTGCTACTAATAATTGTACTCAATTATTGTGGATGAAATAGATGCTGAAGGATATCAGAGTTGTGTATGATGAGCCTATTGCTATATTCTATGATAACTCAAGTGTTATTAACATTTCTAAGAATTTGGTACTACATTCAAAGACCAAGCATATATCTATAAAATTTCACTTTTTGAGAGAGAAGGTAAGTGAAAAGGAAGTCAGATTGGAGTATGTTCCTACTAAGGAGCAGATTATAGATATCTTTACAAAGTCATTTCCTAAGTATACTTTTGAGTATATCAAAGGGAAGTTAGGGTTGATTACCCCTCCTAATTAGAACTAAGGATGCATTTCTTTGCATCAATCCATACATTTCATGATCATATTTTGATCCAGATTTATGTTGTGTTGGATACTACTCAGAGGGAGTAGTAAGATGTTCAGAAGTTTAGATATGTAGTTCAGAGCTTGTATTGAAGAGACTTTGTAATTGATGTAAAAGGGGGAGAAGAGTAATGTAAAAAAAAAAACTATTGATTATTTTGGGAGAAGAGCCTTGTGGGGAGAAGAGTTGAGGAAAGAAAAGTCAAAACTTAAAGGAAGAGTAAGCGTAGTTGGGTTGATGGTATTTTTCACATCATGTGTTGCCATTAATACTGAAGGGGGAGATTGTTGGATGTTGTGGTTGTGTTTTTGTTATGTGGTTGTCATTGATGTCAACACTATTAGCATTGTTACATTAGAAGTTGTATATGTCGAGGATATTAAGAAAATTGTAATAAAAAGTGCTACAGGTTGTCAATGGTGAAGTGAAGTTCTTTCTGTGGGTGTGTACATTACGTTGATGTTTTGAGGTTGTGAACTAAAGGATTTCTTGTTGAGCATGTCTAGTTTATCCATGTAAAATTTTAGAGATCCACATGAAGATTTGATCGAGTTATGGTGGTTTTCATTCTGACAATTTTTCTATCACTTCAGTTAGTGTTCTTGATTAAAGATTCTATGATTTCAGTCATTTCAGTTGCTATGGATGCTTCTCTAGTGTTTAATGATCCTTTTGGATGTTTCTAGTTCATTCTTTATCTTTGTGACATGTCTGCATTGAACGTTGTGCTAGTGATCTGAGATTTTCTCTTGTGTGTTCATGTTTTTCATGTTCTTGGCCGACAAGGTGTTGAAGCATGTTGTGGATCTTCGAGGAGAAATTAATTCAAGTGTTTTCGTGTTGGAGATTTTTTTTTCGGTCTTCAATATGATATGGATGAACTTGGTTGATTCACATGAATAATCTTTATTTGTTTTGGGCTGACTATTTGTAATTATTTTATTATCTTTTTGTGGCCAACTTATAGCGATGCAATTTATTGTTGTGGATATATAAGAGTGATTGTTTTATCATTTGATGGCATTAGTGTGGGTGTGAATGTGAAGTTTATAAGTCCTTTGTGTGAATAAAGTTTAGATCATTTGAAGGTAGAGCAGAGTATGAAGAAGAGTGAAGAAGAGTGAAGAAGTGTTCATGTGTTTAACTAGAGCTATAACCAGGCATTAGAAAATGCTATTTTCTTAGTTCAAATCTAGATGGTTTTAATCTGAATCTTTCTATAAGACAATTTCTCTTCCTTGGGAAATAAGCTTTTTTTGTATTTGAGCAGTGAGCTCAAGGTAGTGTGCCTGAATGCTTGTGCATTCCCCATTTATATTTCCTTATACTTTTAATAGGGTATAATCTTATGGATTGACCTCCACCATGGATTTTCCCCTAACAAGGTTTCCATGTAAAAAATATTCGTGCTATGTGTGCTTCTAATGTTTTGTTGATTTATTCTTTCATGATTAATGATCTAATCTAAAATTAAGGTTAATAAGTTGATTATGTTTGAGATTTGGTGACAACTGATACACCCCCCCTCTTAGTTGTCTACCCTTGAGTTGCCAACAATATGTAAACACTCCATCCATCAACACTGGGATTATAAAGAAAAAAAATAGGGGTCAGGTAATCTGAGCTAGCACAGATTCCTAGGCCAAATTAGAGCTCAAGTAATTCGAGCAAGCTCAGATTTCCTAAATTAAACATTCATTAACTTGTGATCATCAAGTTCCTTCAATTCCTAGGGTCCCTTGACATGATTAAGCATATAAACACATCAAACTTCAAAATCATGAAACAAATCATTTTCACTAGAGGCTCAATTCACATTATGCATTAGGAGTTCACATTTCACGAGGCTCGGGTATTTCTAGGGACCTCAGATTACCCTAGGTGAACTAACATTCAGGTAATCCGAGCTTGCTCAGAATTGAAAACTAAGTTCAAATTTTGACAAAGTACTCACCCTTCGAGCTCAGGATTTTAGGTGCAAGGCAGATCTAAATAATGTGAGGGGGCTCAAATTATCCAAGTAGATTAGAGCTCAGAAAATCTGATTTGCCTGAGAATTTTTGAGCTTAGCTCAAAATAAAAAAAATTACTAAGTGTTGAATCTTGTTTACTTTGAATCAATAAATAATGAATGATTAACCCTCTTAAGACTGAATCATTGCATTTCATGACAAATTAAAATTAAATAATTTGTTCCACAATCCTCAACATCATGCATTTTATCAAATTCACAAGCATCAAAACTAGGTTTTTGATCTGTCATTGAAAATAGGGAAACGATCCAAAATTTTGATATCAATCATGAAAATAGAATGCATCTAGTGAATTTACAGAGTATCCAACAAATTTCATTCACTAAATACATTCAAATTGAAGCCCTATTTCAGCCTTTTAAGAATAAACTTTTTAAAAAACAATAAACCCTAAGTGATAGGACAAAACCACAATCTTGAACTTGACAAATGGCTTCCCCACACAAGGATTTAACAACAAAACTCAAAATGAAGCAAAACCACATGAAAAGTACCGAAAGCATACCCTGAAATGGCATGCAATAGAGGAAAACACAATGGAAAACTAGTGATGGAAAGATTAAAATCCTAGAATGATCCCTTTGAGAGAACAATCCCAATGTTGAAGCCCAAATCAAATGCATGGTAATGGAGACCCTTCTCAGTTTCAAGCACCGAAAAAATGCAAAATGACCAAATGACCCTCCAAACCTCAATTTATCACCAAATTGAATCTTTAAAAATCATTAATGGAAGCAATAAATGCTCCATCATATGCCCCTAGAAAACTCAGATACCCAATGGGAGCTCAGACTCGGGTAATCTAAGGTAGCTTGGATTACCCGATTGGATTATGGTTTAGGTAATCCGAGGCACCTCAGAATTATTGAACCTACCCTGAACTTAATCAATTTTTCTTCAAATTCAATGTTTTGAGTAGGGGTCAGCTTCAAGGTGCTAGGCAATCATCATGACGCTACAAAAATGACATCTCAAAAGTAGATTTATCATTAAGCACTTTGGGAAAAATAAGACAAAAACTGAAAGACTTATCCCTTAAGGGGATGAAGTCAAGACCCTACAGAAATAAGAGGAAAAAAAATAAGAAAGGAGGGTCCCTACTTTTAGTAGTGCGTGTGTGTGAAAATTGCACAACAAAATCCTTTTGAAAGATGCTCACTTCATGAAGGAATTTGAAAGGAAGAAGATGCCCCCTCATGAGGGGAAGGTCAAGGTTTCTCCTACAGGAAAAAGCTGCTCCCTCCTCAAAGAAAATTTCTCAAATTATTTCTTTGTGAACCCATGAAGGAAACATGTTCTATTAGGGGTCCAAGTTGAGAATGCAATTTTCAAAAAAATGGTGCAAGGATTTTTTAGAATAGATTAATTGGAAACAAATTCATTTTTTGAAAATTGAAGCATCATAGAAATGACATTGTCACACATACAAGGGATAACTCAAGCAAAGAAGAGAGAAAGATAAGAAGAGAGCAAAAGAGAAACAATCACAAACAAGAGAGATAGGGGGATTTGGTTTTGTGGGGTTAGATCTACTCAAGCTTATATAAATAATAGGTAACTATGGTCCAAGGTGAAAGATCATCAATCCCCACTAGATCAAGAAGAATACATAGAATACAAAGTAAAAATAAAAAAATTGGGTCAACATGGAAGGGACGCCTAAATGCCCCCAACACTTTGCATCATCCCCAATTTTCCAAAAGTCAAAACACATAACAGAGGAAGAATGATGATACAAATAGAAGAAGGTTTATGACACAAAATTACTCTTGTATCCAAGAACCAACAAGGGTGACAAGGGTCATCCAGGAACACATAACAGAAGAACGGGGGAACACATCACAACACACACACATAACTAATCTAAAGATAAAGAAGAGGCCTCCCCCTAACACTCATCGACCAAGAGGTCACCCGCTTCTTGATCTAGATCATTGTAAGGGGAAGGAAAATGAGCTTGTAGTGGTGGAATATTAAGGGGAGGAGCTTTTGACCCTCCTGCAACAAGGGCTAAGGAAGAGGCCCCCACAAGGTCTTCTACACCCGACTCTTATGGAGCTATGGTTATCAATTTCACGAAAATCGCCAACAATGTCAAAACTTCGTTTAAAGAGTTGAACACACACTTTATAGGAGTTCCATGTTGTACCTCAATGGATGGAGGTTCCGGTGCTTGAGATTCACCACTTAGCTCACTAAGTGACTCAAGAGCAGTGAAAAACTCAAGGGCAGCTGAAACTTGTTCCATCACCAAAACAAAACAAGCTAGCATGGGACCACCCTTCAGAGAAGATGGACTCCTCTTATGCCCTTCTGTAACGCCCCGCCACGCAACCCCAAAAGAATTAAGTAAAATGCAACCATTTTTTTTTAAAAGAGAGTAATAATTAACATAACATAATCATAAATAGATTTGCATAACTTAATTCCCTTGAGGAACACGAGGTCGTTACATAACATACATAATTAACTAATCATTACATGATTCAACTTTTAACCATCCGTAAAAGTAACTACATCAATAACAACAAAATAGGAAACATGATAAAATAATAACCAAAGTTACAACATCACTATGAATCCTCCTCAAGATCGAGGTTACAATTACAGTACATTACATCATCATATGATTACATTACAATAGCACCATGTGCAAAATTATACAAAACTTCCCAATTAGGTGGGAATGATACATCAATAACAAGAACCATATAAATGCATAAATCAGAAACCCACAAACAAATCCACTGAAACTGCAACCCGACACCGCAAAATGAACCTGCATAAAAGAGAAGATCCCAACGGGGTACAGAACACGATCCACCCGACCACCCCCGTGCTAGGAGTTGCGAAGGAAGAGGTTCCCGACCAAGGCCAATCAAACATAATCTCACAAACAACTAAATGAAATCACGCAACACATAAAAGTATTCAAATTCGAACAACAATAAAAAAAACCATCAATACGAAGCAAAGGACCGATTCTAGAGGATTTCCAAAAGACAACATAAACATGAATGTTAGAGGAGAGTGTCATCGCATGGCTTAACATGGATTCTCCAGACTACCTAATGCAAGGTGCCGCCTCTGTCTACTGACAAATTATCCAGACAATCCGAGCGCTAGGAGCCGCCTCCATCTATGGTTATCCAGACTGCCTATCGCAAGGAGCCGCTCCATAGGGTTGCTCATGCGGATCCGTTACCCTTCGTGAAGACAAGGCAACGAACATGCCCACCACGTCCTTCTCAATCCCCTTTAGTCTGTGATAGCACTCAAAGGCGGATGAGGCAATAATTATCTTTTTAGTGTGTTACTACCCAATCCTAGTTAATTATTTTAATTATCACTTATTAAATCTACTCTGACGAGGGCTATCCTGGCGCCCCTTTGTGCGCCGACTAGCCACTCAGAGCCACTCCCTCTAATCATTCAATCACAACACAATAACAAAAAGGATTGTACAAGATAAATAATTACATCAAAGGACAATCAATCATGAGGCATGACCATTTCACCAACTGCAAGGGATCACCTTCACAATTCAGTACAATCCAAATATATAACCCACCACAGACATCTCCAGCCTAAAATCAAAGCAAAATCAAAGGCAACCGCCTTACCCCACCTCTAGAATCAAGTAGGTTCCTAACCAAAATAAAACACTTCTAAGGTTTCCCCGATAGAAAGAAATTCCCATCATTCATGAATAATATACTCAAAAGAATTCATAAACAATAATACCACAAACCATGTTAAACACGGAATGATTCACATCAAATCGTAATCCAATGAACAACAAATTTCCATTTACAACATTAATTTAGCATTATGATTGTCCATTATTTTCATCTTTGAAGTACTCAATTCTTAGTGAACAAAACTATTTACAACCCATCTTTTACAATACTATCAATTAAATCTAACCTACAATTAAGTTACAATTTACATATTCATAAATTGACACACACACACGCACACACACACACACACACATATATATATATATATAGAGTATTAACATTAATAATAAAATTAACCCTAATACCCATATATATATATATATATATTGTATATAAAAATTTTATTCCAGATTAATTTCCTTTAACTTGATTATCGAATTGATAATGTACAAATCCCAATTTGAAGACATATAATTAATAACCATCATGCACCACAGTCATCATAAAAATAGGAATTTACCACATACAGTAAATATTATATAAACAGAGATTTACCTTCTCACTCTACTAAGAACTAATTAATATTTAACCCAATGAATATTACAATTCATGTATATAAAATCCACACATATACACACAAATATACAAAGCATTAACTTAATATTAATATGAACATTAAATTTACCCCAATGATTATATCTACTTAAGGGTACAACATTCAACGAGTAAACTATTGTAATCTATCAAAATAAAATTGCCCTACAAGTAAATCAAAATTTACATATATTTATGTGCGGATAAATGTAATTATAATTGTATTTTAAATCTAACTTACAGTTAAGCCACAAATTACTCATATATAAATTTACACATATAGCTATATAATTATTAAATTTGACTCAATACCTATATAAATATCATGTATGACCGAATGTAAAAGAAATTTAATCCTAAATTAGTTACCTTAAAGAACACAAAATTCAGCCAACTGGTAGTTACATATTTTGAAATTAGAACATTTATCTCCGTAAGAATACGGGTGCAACAGAGAAAAAAATAAAATAAAACACAGTGGTCCAACGAACTTACATTTGGCGATGGTAAAGAGCAAACGCCGCTTAATATTACATAGGAAAAAAAAATAGAAAGAAATGATGCACAACAATTAATATTCATGCCCCAAAATTGACGTCCAAGATCTTAATACACCAATGCATAACTTACGGAATACGGACCCCACCAATTATCTGGTTCACAGCCGAAACAAAATCTAAAATATTCAAAACAGAAGAGCACGGCAAAGGTGAAAATAAACTAACAGTAAACCACAAAGAAAGGAACGTGATACACAGTGAACCCCCGGAAAAAAAATGACAGACTGCGCAGCCAGTTATAAGACCGATCACTAAATATTTTCTTTTTAAACTAGGACCAATGCATATCATTCAAATGGAAGAGCACTGACAATGCTATACACAGAAGAATCTTAACAATTTTTAGGAACATAACAAACCTACACCGTGGATTTTATACAGCTTTCAATTACAGTAACCAACAAAAGCCGAAATACTTCCCTATACAGCAACGCAAACACCTGAAACCCACGCTGCAATTCCTGTCAACTTCTAAGACATGCATCACCGAATTCGGCAAGATAAGGTGGACGCCACTATACACAATACTAAGGAATGGACAACAAATTAAACCCGCGCCATCGCCGGGAGTGGAGGACATAGAAAAAGATATATAACAAGTATAGTGTAAGCTATGTCCAAAAAAACAACATAACCAAAGTTCTGTAATAGCTAATGCCGCTATTTGCCATAATGCACTATAAAATACTAACAAACAAATCAAATGTTCCAATCCAAATATCGATATAAATATTTACTCAATGAAATTCAAAAAAAAGAAATCAATTTAACAACAAAATTCACGGTATTGAATCCCAGCCAACCACTCACAAAATAAAATAGAAATTCCTCTATTCGAAGAGAAAACTCCCCAATTCTTACAAATTAAAGACATTTCCAACAAATAAAAAGTAATAATGATTTCCCCACGAATTTTTTTTTTATAACCAATAGTGAATCCACGGAGTCAATGAAAGCAAATAAATAAATGAATGTATCCAAATTAACCCGGATTCACCATCCCCAAAACTAATGTTTTAATTTAACAAAAGAAATTTCCAGTACTGGCAAAACCTAGCTACATTTTACCATTCCCTACAACTTACGTTTCTTTTTAAGGTAAATTGCATTAGGAAATTTTAATCATTTTCCCGGATTTTAAAAGTTAAATTTGCAATTCTTTTCAAACGGAAATTTTTTTTTTTTTTACACAAAATTTATCACAGCCAGAAATTTAAAACAGCATGGAAAACTAGAACCAAGGTATAGCAATGAGATTAGAAATTTTGAGAGGAACCTGGCGTCCTACGGCCGAAGCAGAATTTCCCCCACAGACGCTTTTCTCCTCTTCACACGCTACCTTCTATCTTACCGCTTCTTTCCCCAAATCAATTTTTTTCAGCCCCCCTTCCAAAAATTTTCTCCTATTTTAACCTTTTCCCTTTTTACAACCGTCCACTCCTTTTCTTTCCGTTTCCGCGGAAGGTTTTTACAACGCAACTAATTTCCTTCTTCCAAATACTCCCGCAAACTTACCTACTTTAGTTAATCATTTTTGTAATAGGTTACTTATTTATTTTAAATTCACTCCGCTCAACTTCCCATTAAAGTAACTTTAATTATTTACTTATTAACTTTTAAACCAATAATTTCTCTTAATTGAATTAAAACAAACTTTTGAAACAATTAACTTTTAACTTAAAATATAATTAACTTAGATTTAATCTTTTAATTCTTAATTAATTAAATTAACCAACATAATAAATTAATTAAATCCTCTAACTCAACACAATTGAAAAATTAAGACAAAATCGGACCAACACATGACTCAATAAACCCATACAAAAGACGGACTTGGGTCGGGAAACCCTTCCTTACAACTCCTTTTAACCACACCGTACCCGTTGGGTTTGATTTGTGCTCGCCCTGTCCTGCCGAAGCAGGTGGAGTCGAGGCTTTTAATCCTGCAATCCCTGCAAACAATTAAACGTCAAGTAACATATAATCTCCATTGCAAAACACATGGTGAAATGAAATAGCGGGGTAGTAGGGAACTCGCAAGCGAGTGGTACTACTCCGTCCTTCCACCCTAAAATACTAACATGTCAGTGAAAACATAATACCATTACACATATAAATTTAAGAACTTATCATTACAGAATAAATCAAATCATCTATGCATATTATATCATCAATTGCTACACACATAATGTAAGAGCAGTAAACAAATTAACCAAGAAACCACACATGATCAAATAGAAATCCACCATACAGAACATCACAGAGTGTCCATAAAAGTATCAAAAGTATCTAATGAGCAAATCAACATGGGAGTATTACATCCTCCCCCCCCAGAACATGGCTTACTCCTGGAAGCCAGAGAACAAATAAGTGTAAGCCTCCCTAATGAGAGATGCATCTTCCCAAGTTGTCGAGGTTTCGTCATTCGGATCCCATTGGACCCACACCTGCTCAATATCTCTGCCCCTGAGGGCGAGACTCCCACGCTGAAGCATGGCCACGGGCTCTAGAGCTAGTTGCCCGTCCTCGACCTGCAAAGCATTCCAATCCAGCACATGAGTAACATCAGGAAAGTAAGGCCTCAAAACAGAAACATGGAAAACATCATGAATCCGCGACAGACAAGGTGGCAAGGCTAGGCGATAGGCAACAGGTCCGATCCTCTCTAACACCTCAAAGGGCCCAACAAAGCGGGGTGCCAACTTAGAACCCTTTCCGTAACGGATAGGACTCTTCCGTGGACGCACCCGGAGAAAAACACGATCCCCAACTGCAAACTGCCAATCAACACGATGAGCATCTACATACTTTTTCTGCCTATCTTGGGCTGCCACAAGATGCTCTCTGATACGCGCCACCTGGTGTTCCATATCCCGAAGCATGTCTGGTCCAAGAAGAACCCTGTCCTCTAACCGATCCCAGCTCAAAGGGGTACGGCAAGGACGACCATACAAAGCCTGAAAAGGTGCCATGCCAATGGAGCTATGATAACCATTATTGTAGGAAAATTCAACCAAATGCAAGTACTCCTCCCAGCGAGATTGCTGATCCATAACGTACATGCGGAGCATATCCTCTAGCACCTGATTAACTCTCTCAGTTTGACCATCTGTCTCAGGATGATAGGCAGAGCTAAAATTCAACTGATCCCTAGAGACCGCTGCAACGAAGTCCATAGTGCCGATGTAAACACTGGATCTCTATCAGATATGATCCTCTGTGGTATACCATGTAATCGAACTATGTCCTCCATAAAAATCCTCGCTACTACAGATGCAGTATAAGACGATCTGATAGGAGAGAAATGAGCTACTTTGGTTAACCTGTCTACAGTGACCATGATTGCATCATGACGCCTAGAAGACATGGGCAAACCAACGATAAAATCCATAGAAATGATATCCCATTTCCACTCAGGAACAAGGTTAGGCTGTAGTAATCCTGCCGGATGATGATGTTTTGCCTTCACCCTCTGGCACTCCAGACATCTAGCTACGAAATCGGTGATATCTCACTTCATTCCTGACCAAAAATATAATGAACGCAGATCTGCATACATTTTCTTAACCCCTAGATGTGCCGAATAGGGAGCCCTATGGGCTTCAGTCAAAATTAGGGTACAAAGACCCTCTGTAGGAGGTACATACATACGCCCTGAATATCGCAAAACACCATCAGAATCCAAAGAGTACCCAGCAAATTTTCCTTCAAGAGACCGGCCTGACTCGATCTCAGACTTCACCTCTGAATACCAACTATCTGAAGGGAGAGTATTGAGGATCTGATTCTTCAAATCAATACCAAGAGTCATAGAAGAGATCTCATGCCTACGCCTACTCAAAGCATCAGCTACCACATTCTCCTTACCCTGAATATATTTCACTTCGAAATCATACTCGCATAAAAATTCCATCCATCTCCTTTGTCTAGCATTCAAATTCGGCTGCGTAAATATGTATTGTAGACTACGATGATCCGTATGCAACTCGAATTGATGCCCTAAGAGAAAATGTCTCCATCTAACCAGAGCATGGACTACTGCGGCCAACTCAAGATCATGAGTAGGATAATTCAATTCATGATCCTTTAGTTTCTGAGATTCGTATGCAATCACACGACCTTCCTGCATCAAGACGGCCCCCAGGCCTTCCAAGGAGGCATCAGTACACACCACAAACTCTCCTGCCGGATCTGGTACTGCCAAAATAGGTGCACTTGTCAGTTTCTCCTTAAGAGTCTGAAAAGCCTGCTGACATTTTTCTGACCACAAAAATTTATTCCCTTTTCTCTGGAGAGAGGTAATGGGATGCGCAATCCTAGAAAAGCCTTGGATGAACCGCCGGTAATAACCTGCAAGCCCCATGAAACTGTGAACTTCTGAGACATTAGTTGGTACGGGCCAATCCACAATAGCCTGAATCTTTGCAGGGTCCACAGAGATTCCTTCACCTGAGATAACGTGGCCAAGATACTGAACTTTTGTCTTGTAGAAATCACATTTTTCCAAATTGGCGTATAACTGGTTTTCCCTCAAACATTGCAATACCTGCTTGAGATGTTCCTCATGTTCCTCCATAGACCTTGAATAGATCAATATATCATCAAGGAACACAAGAACAAATCTATCCAAAAAAGTCCTGAATACCCCATTCATCAAGCTCATGAATACTGAAGGTGCATTCGTCAACCCGAACGACATCACTGTGAACTCATAGTGTCTGTATCGAGTGCGAAATGCAGTCTTATGAATATCCTGCTCTGCAATCCTCAACTGGTGATATCCGGACTTCAGATCAATCTTGGAAAATATCTTTGCCCCTCTTATCTGATCGAAAAGATCATCTATTTTGGGCAGGGGATAACGATTCTTCACTGTTACTTTGTTCAACTGTCTATAATCAATGCATAGGCAAAGAGAACCATCCTTCTTCTTCACCAAAATCACGGGGGCTCCCCATGGAGAGACACTCGGACGGATAAACCCTTTTGCTAACAACTCTTCCAACTGGAGACAAAGCTCTTGAAGTTCCTGTGTGGTCATTCGGTACGGAGCCTGAGAGATAGGCTCAGCTCCAGGTACTAGGTCTATCCAGAAATCTATATCCCGTTTAGGCGGCATTCCAGGGATCTCACTCGGAAACACATCAGTGAACCCCTTAAGGAGAGGATAATCATCCAAGGATTTCTCTCGACTATCATCAGTCTCAAGATCGTGCACTGCTACTGCGAAGAGCTGACAACCCTGACGGAACAACCTTTTTAATTGCATGGCAGAGATCATCCGCAAGGAAATAGGCCTCTGAGTGCCCACGATCTCCACCTCCTTTCCAAAATCATTGGTACACCGCAGTACCTTACGACGACAATCCAACAAAGCATGATGAGAACACAGCCAATCAATTCCCAAGACTATATCATATGAACCCAAGGGTAAGATCCGAAGATCCACCTCAGTTGAAAAGGCTCCCAAATCTAACTTACAACCCTGAACAAACTCTTCTACATGAATCTTTGACCCTGAGGCTAGCTCAACCTGCCAAGCCATGCCTTGCCTAGATGCCACCAAACCACATTGCTTCACAACGGAAGGAGATATGAATGAATCAGAAGCACCAGAATCAAAAAGTATGGAGACTTTAGTACCCTTCAACACACCTGATGTTTCAATCACATTACCCTGATGCTCGGCCTGCCGATTATCTACTGCTGCAAAAACTCGATGAGATTTCCCTGCATCACCTACTATAGGCTCTAAAACGGCTGGCCTCTGATTAAATTCTGCAGTGGTCTTCTGTGGACACTGTCTGGCGATATGCCCCTGCTGCCCACATGAGAAACAACCTATTCCTCTACCAAAGCCTCTAACCTTCGAAGGCACATTTGACTGCTGAAAGCTTCCTCTGGTTGGTGCTGACTGTGCACTTTGTGCAGGTTGCACAGAACAATCAGTTTTATCTCGCTGCCAACTACGAACCTTCCTACCCTGAAACCTGTCTCTCTGCTGAGACTGTGATTTATTCTGCTTGGATTGAGACTGCTACTGGTGTGATCCACCCTTAGATGGCATCTGAAAGTTTCTGGAAGACCCTACATACTGAGACTGCCCACCTCTAGAACCTGTTCCTGGTGCCGGAGCACTGCCAATCTGAACTCCAACATGCCCTCCAAGAGCCATAGCTAGGTTTTCCTCTACCAACCGAGCTTTTTCCACTGCCACCTCCATTGTCTTTGGCTCGAAGACCCTTACTCCACCACTGATACGTGCATTCAGACCTCGAACAAAATGTTGAACAAGCAAACCCTCGTCGTGATTAATCCCAGCATATTGCTTGAGTTCATAGAACCGCCACTCATACTGCTCAATGGACATAGACATCTGCTTAAGATCATGGAACTCATCGGCTCTGCGCTGCCTCCAGTGATCGGAGAGAAACCGAGCCCTGAACCTGTCCAAGAACAATTCCCATGTGACCACACTGATATCCAAGTGCAACTTCTGTTCTTCCAACCTCCACCAGGTAGAGGCGAAACCCCGCAAATGCATTATTGCACACCGAGCCTTGGTATTGCTACCGAAAGGGTGCATTGTGAAGCAACGATCCAAATCTATCAACCAGGTTTCTGCTTCCAAGCCCCCTCCCGAGCCATCAAAGGTAGGAGGGTGAGCTCTCAACAAATCCCTCATATGTCCTGCTATTACCGCATCCTGATCTGCTGGAACATCCCTGTGCCTTGGAGACCTTTCTCTCTCTCTTTCGATCCGTGACTCTTCCTGAGTCCTAGGTCCCAAACGATCCAGGAGTTCTCCTAGAAGATGTTGCAACTGACCATCCAAACCAGGTTGCCCCTGATTCTGGTCACCAACTGGTGGATTGCTTCGAGGATTTGAGTTTTCTTCATGTCCCGAACCATGGAGACTTGGTGGGGATGGATTATGATGACTGCTTGCTCGACCACCACCTCGGCCTCTTCCACGGCCACGGCCACGACCTCTAGCTCGAGGCATGATCCTGCACACCATTATAGTATGTAAGATCAAAGCTAGCACAACGGCTGCCTAACGGACACAAACTACCCAAGGGACCCAGCGTTAGCAACCTTGGCTCTGATACCAAGTTGTAACGCCCCGCCACGCAACCCCAAAAGAATTAAGTAAAATGCAACCATTTTTCTTTTAAAAGAGAGTAATAATTAACATAACATAATCATAAACAGATTTGCATAACTTAATTCCCTTGAGGAACACGAGGTCGTTACATAACATACATAATTAACTAATCATTACATGATTCAATTTTTAACCATCTGTAAAAGTAACTACATCAATAACAACAAAATAGGAAACATGATAAAATAATAACCAAAGTTACAACATCACTATGAATCCTCCTCAAGATCGAGGTTATAATTACAGTACATTACATCATCATATGATTACATTACAATAGCACCATGTGCAAAATTATACAAAACTTCCCAATTAGGTGGGAATGATACATCAATAACAAGAACCATATAAATGCATAGATCAGAAACCCACAAACAAATCCACTGAAACTGCAACCCGACACCGCAAAATGAACCTGCATAAAAGAGAAGATCCCAACGGGGTACAGAACACGATCCACCCGACCACCCCCGTGCTAGGAGTTGCGAAGGAAGAGGTTCCCGACCAAGGCCAATAAAACATAATCTCACAAACAACTAAATGAAATCACGCAACACATAAAAGTATTCAAATTCGAACAACAATAAAAAAAACCATCAATACGAAGCAAAGGACCGATTCCAGAGGATTTCCAAAAGACAACATAAACATGAATGTTAGAGGAGAGTGTCATCGCATGGCTTAACATGGATTCTCCAGACTACCTAACGCAAGGTGTCGCCTCTGTCTACTGACAAATTATCCAGACAATCCGAGCGCTAGGAGCCGCCTCCATCTATGGTTATCCAGACTACCTATCGCAAGGAGCCGCTCCATAGGGTTGCTCATGCGGATCTGTTACCCTTCGCGAAGACAAGGCAACGAACATGCCCACCACGGCCTTCTCAATCCCCTTTAGTATGTGATAGCACTCAAAGGCGAATGAGGCAATAATTATCTTTTTAGTGTGTTACTACCCAATCCTAGTTAATTATTTTAATTATCACTTATTAAAACTACTCTGACGAGGGCTATCCTGGCGCCCCTTTGTGCGCTGACTACCCACTCAGAGCCACTCCCTCTAATCATTCAATCACAACACAATAACAACAAGGATTGTACAAGATAAATAATTACATCAAAGGACAATCAATCATGAGGCATGACCATTTCACCAACTGCAAGGGATCACCTTCACAATTCAGTACAATCCAAATATATAACCCACCACAGACATCTCCAACCTAAAATCAAAGCAAAATCAAAGGCAACCGCCTTACCCCACCTCTAGAATCAAGTAGGTTCCTAACCAAAATAAAACACTTCTAAGGTTTCCCCGATAGAAAGAAATTCCCATCATTCATGAATAATATACTCAAAAGAATTCATAAACAATAATACCACAAACCACGTTAAACACGGAATGATTCACATCAAATCGTAATCCAATGCACAACAAATTTCCATTTACAACATTAATTTAGCGTTATGATTATCCATTATTTTCATCTTTGAAGTACTCAATTCTTAGTGAACAAAACTATTTACAACCCATCTTTTACAATACTATCAATTAAATCTAACCTACAATTAAGTTACAATTTACATATTCATAAATTGACACACACACACGCACACACACACATATATATATATATAGAGTATTAACATTAATAATAAAATTAACCCTAATACCCATATATATATATATATATTGTATATAAAAATTTTATTCCAGATTAATTTCCTTTAACTTGATTATCGAATTGATAATGTACAAATCCCAATTTGAAGACATATAATTAATAACCATCATGCACCACAGTCATCATAAAAATAGGAATTTACCTCACATACAAGAATATTATATAAATAGAGATTTACCTTCCTCACTCTATTTTCAAGAACTAATTATTTAACCTAATGAATATTACAACTATGTATATAAAAACTAACATATACACACACAAATATACAAAGCATTAACTTAATATTAATATAAACATTAAATTTACTCCAATGATTATATCTACTTAAGGGTACAATATTCAATGAGTAAACTATTGTAATCTATCAAATTAAAATTGCCCTACAAGTAAATCAAAATTTACATATATAAAATCTATGCATGTATATTTTAAATCTAACTTTACGCTAAGCCACAATAAATTACTCATATATATAAATTCTACACATATAGCTATATAATTATTAAATTTGACTCAATACCTATATATAAATATCATGTATGACCGAATGTAAAAGAAATTTCATCCTAAATTAGTTACCTTAAAGAACACAAAATTCAGCCAACTGGTAGTTACATATTTTGAATACGGGTGCAACAGAGAAAAAAAAATAAAATAAAACACAGTGGTCCAACGAACTTACATTTGGCGATGGTAAAGAGCAAACGCCGCTTAATATTACACAGGAAAAAAAAATAGAAAGAAATGACGCACAACAATTAATATTCATGCCCCAAAATTGACGTCCAAGATCTTAATACACCAATGCATAACTTACGGAATACGGACCCCACCAATTATCTGGTTCACAGCCGAAACAAAATCTAAAATATTCAAAACAGAAGAGCACGGCAAAGGTGAAAATAAACTAACAGTAAACCA
>VDFB02295707.1:0-48429 GCA_007258455.2 Sequoia sempervirens
AATGCAACCATTTTTCTTTTAAAAGAGAGTAATAATTAACATAACATAATCATAAACAGATTTGCATAACTTAATTCCCTTGAGGAACACGAGGTCGTTACATAACATACATAATTAACTAATCATTACATGATTCAATTTTTAACCATCTGTAAAAGTAACTACATCAATAACAACAAAATAGGAAACATGATAAAATAATAACCAAAGTTACAACATCACTATGAATCCTCCTCAAGATCGAGGTTATAATTACAGTACATTACATCATCATATGATTACATTACAATAGCACCATGTGCAAAATTATACAAAACTTCCCAATTAGGTGGGAATGATACATCAATAACAAGAACCATATAAATGCATAGATCAGAAACCCACAAACAAATCCACTGAAACTGCAACCCGACACCGCAAAATGAACCTGCATAAAAGAGAAGATCCCAACGGGGTACAGAACACGATCCACCCGACCACCCCCGTGCTAGGAGTTGCGAAGGAAGAGGTTCCCGACCAAGGCCAATAAAACATAATCTCACAAACAACTAAATGAAATCACGCAACACATAAAAGTATTCAAATTCGAACAACAATAAAAAAAACCATCAATACGAAGCAAAGGACCGATTCCAGAGGATTTCCAAAAGACAACATAAACATGAATGTTAGAGGAGAGTGTCATCGCATGGCTTAACATGGATTCTCCAGACTACCTAACGCAAGGTGCCGCCTCTGTCTACTGACAAATTATCCAGACAATCCGAGCGCTAGGAGCCGCCTCCATCTATGGTTATCCAGACTGCCTATCGCAAGGAGCCGCTCCATAGGGTTGCTCATGCGGATCCGTTACCCTTCGCGAAGGCAAGGCAACGAACATTCCCACCACGGCCTTCTCAATCCCCTTTAGTCTGTGATAGCACTCAAAGGCGGATGAGGCAATAATTATCTTTTTAGTGTATTACTACCCAATCCTAGTTAATTATTTTAATTATCACTTATTAAATCTACTCTGACGAGGGCTATCCTGGCGCCCCTTTGTGCGCCGACCACCCACTCAGAGCCACTCCCTCTAATCATTCAATCACAGCACAATAACAACAAGGATTGCACAAGATAAATAATTACATCAAAGGACAATCAATCATGAGGCATGACCATTTCACCAACTGCAAGGGATCACCTTCACAATTCAGTACAATCCAAATATATAACCCACCACAGACATCTCCAGCCTAAAATCAAAGCAAAATCAAAGGCAACCGCCTTACCCCACCTCTGGAATCAAGTAGGTTCCTAACCAAAATAAAACACTTCTAAGGTTTCCCCGATAGAAGGAAATTCCCATCATTCATGAATAATATACTCAAAAGAATTCATAAACAATAATACCACAAACCACGTTAAACACGGAATGATTCACATCAAATCGTAAACCAATGCACAACAAATTTCCATTTACAACATTAATTTAGCGTTATGATTATCCATTATTTTCATCTTTGAAGTACTCAATTCTTAGTGAACAAAACTATTTACAACCCATCTTTTACAATACTATCAATTAAATCTAACCTACAATTAAGTTACAATTTACATATTCATAAATTGACACACACACACGCACACACACACACACACACATATATATATATATATAGAGTATTAACATTAATAATAAAATTAACCCTAATACCCATATATATATATATATATATTGTATATAAAAATTTTATTCCAGATTAATTTCCTTTAACTTGATTATCGAATTGATAATGTACAAATCCCAATTTGAAGACATATAATTAATAACCATCATGCACCACAGTCATCATAAAAATAGGAATTTACCACATACAGTAAATATTATATAAACAGAGATTTACCTTCTCACTCTACTAAGAACTAATTAATTTTTAACCCAATGAATATTACAATTCATGTATATAAAATCCACACATATACACACAAATATACAAAGCATTAACTTAATATTAATATGAACATTAAATTTACCCCAATGATTATATCTACTTAAGGGTACAACATTCAACGAGTAAACTATTGTAATCTATCAAAATAAAATTGCCCTACAAGTAAATCAAAATTTACATATATTTATGTGCGGATAAATGTAATTATAATTGTATTTTAAATCTAACTTACAGTTAAGCCACAAATTACTCATATATAAATTTCCACATATAGCTATATAATTATTAAATTTGACTCAATACCTATATAAATATCATGTATGACCGAATGTAAAAGAAATTTCATCCTAAATTAGTTACCTTAAAGAACACAAAATTCAGCCAACTGGTAGTTACATATTTTGAAATTAGAACATTTATCTCCGTAAGAATACGGGTGCAACAGAGAAAAAAAAATAAAATAAAACACAGTGGTCCAACGAACTTACATTTGGCGATGGTAAAGAGCAAACGCCGCTTAATATTACACAGGAAAAAAAAATAGAAAGAAATGACGCACAACAATTAATATTCATGCCCCAAAATTGACGTCCAAGATCTTAATACACCAATGCATAACTTACGGAATACGGACCCCACCAATTATCTGGTTCACAGCCGAAACAAAATCTAAAATATTCAAAACAGAAGAGCACGGCAAAGGTGAAAATAAACTAACAGTAAACCACAAAGAAAGGAACGTGATACACAGCGAACCCCCGGAAAAAAAATGACAGACTGCGCAGCCAGTTATAAGACCGATCACTAAATATTTTCTTTTTAAACTAGGACCAATGCATATCATTCAAATGGAAGAGCACTGACAACGCTATACACAGCAGAATCTTAACAATGTTTAGGAACATAACAAACCTACACCGTGAATTTTTTTACAGCTTTCAATTACAATAACCAACAAAAGCCGAAATACTTCCCTATACAGCAACGCAAACACCTGAAACCCACGCTGCAATTCCTGTCAACTTCTAAGACATGCATCACCGAATTCGGCAAGATAAGGTGGACGCCACTATACACAATACTAAGGAATGGACAGCAAATTAAACCCGCGCCATCGTCGGGAGTGGAGGACATAGAAAAAGATATATAACAAGTATAGTGTAAGCTATGTTAAAAAAAAAACAACATAACCAAAGTTCTGTAATAGCTAACGCCGCTATTTGCCATAATGCACTATAAAATACTAACAAACAAATCAAATGTTCCAATCCAAATATCGATATAAATATTTACTCAATGAAATCCAAAAAAAAGAAATCAAGTTAACAACAAAATTCACGGTATTGAATCCCAGCCAACCACTCACAGAATAAAATAGAAATTCCTCTATTCGAAGCGAAAACTCCCCAATTCTTACAAATTAAAGACATTTCCAACAAATAAAAAGTAATAATGATTTCCCCACGAATTTTTTTTTTTATAACCAATAGTGAATCCACGGAGTCAATGAAAGCAAATAAATAAATGAATGTATCCAAATTAACCCGGATTCACCATCCCCAAAATCAATGTTTTAATTTAACAAAAGAAATTTCCAGTACTGGCAAAACCTAGCTACATTTTACCATTCCCTACAACTTACGTTTCTTTTTAAGGTAAATTGCATTAGGAAATTTTAATCATTTTCCCGGATTTTAAAAGTTAAATTTGCAATTCTTTTCAAATGGAAATTTTTTTTTTACACAAATTTTATCACAGCCAGAAATTTAAAACAGCATGGAAAACTAGAACCAAGGTATAGCAATGAGATTAGAAATTTCGAGAGGAACCTGGCGTCCTACGGCCAAAGCAGAATTTCCCCCACAGACGCTTTTCTTCTCTTCACACGCTACCTTCTATCTTACCGCTTCTTTCCCCAAATCAAATTTTTCCAGCCCCCCTTCCAAAAATTTTCTCCTCTTTTAACCTTTTCCCTTTTTACAACCGTCCACTCCTTTTCTTTCCGTTTCCGCGGAAGGTTTTTACAACGTAACTAATTTCCTTCTTCCAAAAACTCCCGCAAACTTACCTACTTTAGTTAATCATTTTTGTAATAGGTTACTTATTTATTTTAAATTCACTCTGCTCAACTTCCCATTAAAGTAACTTTAATTATTTACTTATTAACTTTTAAACCAATAATTTCTCTTAATTTCTAAATTGAATTAAAACAAACTTTTGCAACAATTAACTTTTAACTTAAAATATAATTAACTTAGATTTAATCTTTTAATTCTTAATTAATTAAATTAACCAACATAATAAATTAATTAAATCCTCTAACTCAACACAATTGAAAAATTAAGACAAAATCGGACCAACACATGACTCAATAAACCCATACAAAAGACGGACTTGGGTCGGGAAACCCTTCCTTACAACTCCTTTTAACCACACCGTACCCGTTGGGTTTGATTTGTGCTCGCCCTGTCCTGCCGAAGCAGGTGGAGTCGAGGCTTTTAATCCTGCAATCCCTGCAAACAATTAAACGTCAAGTAACATATAATCTCCATTGCAAAACACATGGTGAAATGAAATAGCGGGGTAGTAGGGAACTCGCAAGCGAGTGGTACTACTCCGTCCTTCCACCCTAAAATACTAACATGTCAGTGAAAACATAATACCATTACACATATAAATTTAAGAACTTATCATTACAGAATAAATCAAATCATCTATGCATATTATATCATCAATTGCTACACACATAATGTAAGAGCAGTAAACAAATTAACCAAGAAACCACACATGATCAAATAGAAATCCACCATACAGAACATCACAGAGTGTCCATAAAAGTATCAAAAGTATCTAATGAGCAAATCAACATGGGAGTATTACATGACCTCCCTATTTACCATCAGATGATTAATCATGGAGGATGAGGTGTAGGTGCTCCTACACCAGTAAGGCACTGGTTTTGCATTTTCTCCTTGCTTTGTATCTATCCACAATCAAAAAATAAATTTTACAATCCATCCAAAGGAGGTTATTAGTATAAATAGATTGGATATTGAACTCTTATGTATTTATGAATAAAGAATCTGAGAACTCAAAATTTGTTAATATTTTTAAAATATTTATGCAACTTTGAAATATGAAAAAGAAAGCAGGATGGTAAGGAATTTCATAGCAATAATATGAATAAAATTATAGTTAAGAAAAATAAGCATATAGAATAGTTTGAGAAAAAAATTATAAACAATAGTGAAAATTATAAAAGATTGGAAGAAAGAGAAAGAGGATTTTAACTTTAAGAGCACATGGAACATCACGAAGAAGAAACAAAGACTTAGTACTTGTTCTCACATCATTCATCTATTTAAAAGTTAAAAGATCATGACCAAGATAAGTTCATGTTTCAATGCAAAAGAAACTAAAATAGAACCTTACAAATAATTCATATTGTTTAGTAATTTTTTGTGCATATCAGATAATAACATGAAGAACAAACAAAGCCTTAGTACTGTGTGAAGGAAACTCACACCATTCCATCTACTTGGTCACGTTAGTACTTGGGACAATTCAAATTAATAATATTAATTTCAGCATAAAAATAGGCTCATCCAAGCCTTCACAAATCTGTCGGCGTCACTGTTTCCTGTAATGCAAGGACACAAGCAATGGGTTTGTGGGAAATGAAAGGTAAATTTAGGATAACATAGATTGAAAATAATAATGACAAATGAGTTCACCATGCCACCTCCACATACTATATTGCCCCTTGCAACAATGCATCACCTCTCCCTTCCTACGTGGATCTCCTCTTGCCTCCTCCCCCACCTGTCTCCACGAAAGGAAGCAATTTGCAAAAAGAAAATGCAACACAATAAAAAGATAAGAAAAGGGTTTTCGAAAGGAAGTCATCTCAATGGCCCGAGGCCAAAGCTACGACTGACTCAAATGACCCCAACATTCATCATGCCACTCTTCGTAGAGAGAAAATCACATCGCTTTTGAACTTTTGAGACCATTTCAAGACTGCAAGAGAGACCCCACATAGCAGTTGGGTGTCATAGGTAGAGTGCGACATTTGGAGAGGACCCAAAAGCTAGACAGAGGCTCCCAAAAATATTGTTAGAGCCCGACATGGATAATTTTAGAGTGACTACCTGTGTCGACCCATTTCCCTTGATGCATCCAATGCCGAGACCATTCAAAGACTGCAAAAGAGCCCTTGCAAAAGTGATAAGGGGTGGAGTCGAGCATTTTAGAGTGAGGAGTATTATGGAGTTGGAGCCAAAATGAATGAATAAAATTAGGCACCCATTTTGAAATGGACATGAAATTTACATTCAATGCGCTTAAACGAATCTCATCCATTCATCATTTTCTGCCATTTTTTCAGTTGTTCGAATCTCAATCGTTCATCATTTTCTGCAATTTTTTCAGTTGTTTTTTGTGTTTCCCTGCCACTTCTTCCCTACCGCTATTGGTTTTTGCTCCTCCAAACTCATCCTCACTAGTATTGACCATTCGTTCCTCCAATTTGGTGAGTAACCTAAAAATATGGTTTCAGCGAGGGTTTAAGAGTATGTTTATTAAAATGAAAATTACGACAAAGATCCTAATAATGAGCACATTTAGGTTTTAACGTTATGTTTGATTTATTAATATTTAACTTAAAAATTTATAACTCCAATCAATTTATATTAAAGATATTAATATTTTAATATTTAAATTAAATTAATGAAAACTTCCTTAAAAAAATTAATATTTTTATACTAAATATTTGAATATTTTTATATTAAAATAAAAAAAATAAAATTTTAATATATTTTTTAAATTCAAATGTGTATATATAAATAACACATCCTTTATCCTATGTAGTTAAGTATATATTAAATTTTATATAATAAAAAAATAATTATAAATATATAATTATATTATTAATTATTATTATATATTATATTCTCAAGTGATTTCAAAATTTCAAGATGCATGCAGGTTTTGAGGAGGCCTCTGTCTCGCCGCAGCCTGACCCCCTTCCTAATACGAGTAAGATTCATCTGCATGCAACACATGGGGATGCGGCGTTTGTTTCATGTCACTCCAATGCACTTTTTGGGTCTCCTGCTTGTGGGGACAATGCCAACCTCAAGGGTGTTGACTCTTCTAAGGAGTGTTGGAAGAATATCCTTATGGGGACTAGAAATACTACTCTTGAGACATTCAGTCCTGAAATTGTTCAGATAGAGAAAGGCACAGAGCTCTTCCTACCTGACACGGTCATGGATGAGGTTGCTTCTTCTCTACACCTTGCTCTGGTGGGAAGATTCTTGGCTTTTAGGCTGACTAATATTGATATGGTCCATAGATGGGCTAACGCTCGATGGAAGTTGAAGGGCAGTGTGACTGTATTGGCAATGTCTGGTGGTCTTTTCCTTCTCAAATTTATGGCAGAGGAGGATTTGATCTACCTTCTCTTGGACACATGGGCCTATGGTAAGCATTTCATGTCTTTGGCTAAATGGAAGTTGGGGTTTGACCCGTTTGCTAAACTCACTCGTATGGCCCCTTTTTTGGTTCGGTTACCGAGCCTTCTGTTGGAATTTTGGGATGAGAGGATTTTTTGGTGGATTGGGAAATCCTTTGGCAGCTTTGTGGCAGCGGATGTGGTCACACTAGCGAAATCCAAGTTGGTTTTTGCTCGCTTTTGTGTTAATTTCTCCATTAACAAAGCTCTCCCTAGCTTTATCACCCTCAAATCTAAGTGAGGAAAATGGACCCAAGCTCTGGTTTATGAGAATGCCACCTTATTTTTTCAAAAATGTGGCAAGCAAGGCCATATTATTGCTAACTACAAAATTATTGCTTTGAAGGAGCCCCTTTCTAAAGGGAAGAACCCATCCTACCCTCCTGATAAGCAAGAGAATCAGTTAGATCCTAGCACCAGTAATGCGGGAGAGAGTATTAAAATTAATGAAATGGATGATTATCCATTTACTAATGGATTGTATGAAATGAAGAAATCCCCTAACCTCGGGGATAAGGCCATTTGAGGCTTTGAGGATTTCCTCGGATCCCTTGGGGGATGGAGAACTCTCCTCTCTCAAGGATCTCGACCCGGTGTATGGTCTTCTCACCTCTAATGGTGATGAAAAGGTTGTCTGGTCTCCATTGTCCTATGTGTGCATGGACTTGGGAAACATGAAGTTGGGTTCTGTTGTTGCTGAAAAACTTGTGTGTGTGCCTTCAATGGATGTTGTTGTTACTACCCTGTAATTGGTGGGGTCTAGGCCAGATACCCCTACAAAATCCAGTTTGGTGGCTGCTACCTCATGTATCTTCTCTTCCCACTAGGATGGTGTGGAGGATTGTGTTGGGGAAGTAACCAAATCTATCATCCTCACTCTAGACTTCAAGTCCTTTCCCTCTAAAGCTTAGGCTAATGGAGATAACATGGAGGATTGGAAAACTCAAAAGAGGAAAACAAGGACTAAGAAAGTGGATGTGGGAATTGATAGTAGAGTTGGAAGAACTTTAGAGAGGCTATCAAGGCATAAAGCCACTACCATGGATATTTCCAGCGGTCGGCAATCAACCCTTGATTCAACCCATCAAAATAAAAAATGAAGTTCCTTTCATGAAAAATGCGAGGACTGAATAGTCCTCAGAAACAATTTGCATTAATACAATATATTGTTGATCTTAAAATCTATGTCCTTTTGCTCCAGGAGGTTAAGATGACTTACCAAACCTTTTCTATTATTGCTAAAAAAATCTAGCCAGGCTCCACCTTCTACTATAGCGAGGAATATGGTGCCTCGAGTGGTATTGCCACTATGTGGAACTCTACTAAAGTTGATGGGGAAGCCTTTTCGTTCTCTCATAGTTACCTTGTTGTAACCTTGAAAGCTGACAATCACACTTGGCACCTGTTCAACATCTACGCCCCCAATTATAGGGGAGAAAGGAGGAGTATGTGGGAGGAAGTTTTATCTTTAATCTTGATTGACAAAAATTCCTTGTATATGGTGGCTGGGGACTTCAACTCCCCCTATTCCCTTCAGAGAAGCTTGGCAGCCTTATGGACTATATTGATAGCATGAATGATTTTTCATACTTCATCAGCAGGTCTAGGCTATTTGATTTAGAGTTGCAGGGAAATCCTTTCACATGGTCTAATAATAGAAAAGGTAACCATCTTATTCAAGTTTAGCTAGATAGAGTTCTAGTCTCGGTGGGTTGGGACTTGGGGTGCAATGCTTCTCTTGTTTCTCTCTCTAGAACTATTTCTAACCATAGCCCAATTCTTCTCTAGTGGATAAATAAGTTGTTTCATGGCCCTCACCCTTTCAGGTTTGAAATTATGTGGATGACACACCAACATTTCAAAAAGCACATTGAGGATTGGTGGAGCTATCCAGTTCAAGGTTCTATTGTGTATAGAATTTCCCAAAAACTGGATTTTATTAAAAAATAAGTTAAGGGATGGTCAAAAGTTACCTTTGGTGACTTTTTTAAAACTAAAAAGATGATCAAGGAAAAGCTTGAGGGTGTTCAAAATCTTATGGCCAAGGGATCTCTCGTTCAACCTTTGCATGAGGAGGAAGTGGAAAGATATATTAAGTAAAGAAGAAATATATTGGAAACAAAGATCTAGAGTGTAGTGACTGAAAGAGGGTGACAGGAACTCTACCTTTTTCCACATAATGGTTTGCAGGCATAGAAAAAGAAACACCATCAAGTGTCTGATTAATGAAGACAACTAGGAGGTCACATAGGCTAATAAAATTGGAGAAATAGCAGAACACTACTTTAGATAGATTTTCTTAGACACTGGTAACACCCCTTCTATTGAAGTGAAGGATAGACTTCCAAGGCAACTCCCTTCTAGCATCAATGAAGAGGATAATTTATAGCTCTACGCCCCTATTTCGGAGGAGGAAGTCAAGATGGTTGTGTTTGCTATGGGTTCCTATAAAGCCCTAGGGCCTGATGGTTTTCCCCTAGATTTCTTTTAGGAATGTTGGGACATTGTCAATTATGATTTAGTCATGGCTGTCAGAGATTTTTTCAGGACTAGTAAACTGCTAAAAATTTGAACAATACCTTCATTGTCTTAGTCCCTAAAATGCAGGAGCCAAAGTATATGGCTGACTTTAGGCCTATAAGTCTTTGCAACACTATCTACAAGATCTTTTCTAAGGTCCTTGTTAACTGGCTTAAGCCACTGTTGGATAAGATTATCAACAGATGCCAAAATGGTTTTGTCCTTGGAAGACAAATCCTTGATGATGCTATTACAACTCATGAAATAATCCACTCCATAGAGAAAAGCAAAAATAAAGGTATGGCTTTCAAACTTGACATTTCTAAGGCTTATGATAGGGTCAGATGGAAATTTCTTTATTCGGTTCATACTAAATTTGGGTTTAATGATAAGGTGATTGGATTTGTGAGAGAATGTGTGGAGACAGTCTAGTATTCTGTCTTGGTCAATGGGACCACTTGGGGGTTATTTAAGGCAGGAAAAGGCATTAGACAAGGTGACCCTCTATCTCCATACCTGTTTATTATGGTTGTTGAAGTCCTTGCTAGGAAATTTCTTTCCTTGCTTCACTCTGGGAAAATATAGGAAATTAGAGCTGTCTCCACCCCCCCCCTTTGTTCTTAAAAAATTTGTGGATGATACCTTCCTCTTTGGTTGATGCCAGAGAATGGAAATGCCTTCTTTAGGATTATGCCAATGCCTCTAGGCAATGTGTAAATTATAATAAAAGTTGATCTTCAAGCTAAGATATTATCTATCCTAGGTTGTCTTAATGCTACTCTTCCGGGGATTTACCTTGGTCTACCCCTCACTATTAAGGAGGTTACTCATAGTTTTTGGAATAATGTTTTAGAGAGAATGTAAAAGAAGCTTGTTGGATGGAAAGGTACACTCCTTAGTAATGCTGGAAAATTGCAACTTCTCAAGGCCTCCCTACAAGGGATCCCAATCTACTTCCTCTCCCTCTTTAAGATTTTGGGCTCCATGGCTGAAAAACTTGAAAGAATACAAAGATCATTCCTTTGGACTGGTGTTGAAGAGAAAATAAGGCTTGCTCTTGTGAAATGGGACACTGTCTGCGATCCTAAAAGTCAAGGGGTTCTTGGGATTGGAAAGATCACCAATTTGAACAAATCCCTCATCACTAAGGTTTGTTGGAATCTAGTGCTGGGAAAGGTTGAATGGTGCAACATAATGAAGGCTAAATATTTGAACTAGGGACACTTTTCCAAGGCCCTGGATCTGATGGGTCTCCCATCTGGGTCAAAAATTTGGAATAATATCCTAAAATACAGATCTATTTTGAAGGAATGATGTCAAGAGTATGAGACTCTTGTTTTGGATGAAGATAATCTACATATCCTTTAGGAGTAAGAATCTCATGAGTAGATGTATGTGCACTTGGTATATCAATTTTTTCTTCTTTTGGAAAACATTGGATGTCTTGGAAGATATCTACCAAGTCATTGTAGTATTTTGATGATAGGGATTCTTGATCTTGACTTTGTGTGGTATTATCTTCAATATGCATTGGTTTGTGCTCTTGACATGAATCAATTTCAAAGAAGGGATTTATTGTAAAGGATCTTTGGATTTCCTTGAAATGTGGACATATGGGTGATATCTCTTGGCTTAGATTTTCTACATTGGGTATAAGTATTGGATTAAGAGTCTCTTGATCATCAATATGTACTACCATGATATTGGATGATGTTATCTTGGGCTGGATCATTGATAGATTTTGGTGATTGATTTTGATCATGCTTGGGATTAAATTGTTGATGTATGTCCTCTTGCTTATTTGGCGGTATAGATACATCTTCAATGTGATCATTGGTAGATGGCTCTTGATCATTGTCTTTAATATTTAAGATATTATTAATGTTTTCAACCATGAGATCAAATGATGTTAAGATTTCTTGAATTGGATCTTTGTTAGACTTTAGTGATTTATTTTGACTATGCTCTGGGAAAGAGTCTTGATGTGTGTCCTCTTGCTCACTAGGAGAGTTAAAGACATCCTCAATGTGATCAGTGGTAGATAGATCTTCATCATTTTTGTCAAGTTTTGAAGTTGATACATTGTCACTATTATCATTAGTAGTTGAACCTTGAATTTTGTCTTCAATAGCTATGTATCCTTGATCAATAAGGTCTTGGATGAGATTTTTGAGTTCAAAAAATTCTGATGCATCATGACCTTTTGCTTTATGATATAATTCACAATAAGTGTTGCCATTGTACCCTAGTGTTTTGAAGATAGGTTCGTAATTACTTGTTGATTTTAAATTTGTGATAAGTTTAGCATTGAATAATGTGTTAACACTGCCTCAATTGGCTCCCGTAAAGGAGTGTATTCATATTTAGTAGTGTGGTTGGATTGTAAGGCTTGTCATGGTGGAGATGCTTGTTGTATTTGAGATGGAATTTCTTATTGGTTTTGAGATTAATGATTTTGATGATGTTGTAGTTGATGATTTTGATGTGGATATTTTTGATTTGGGGTTTGATGTTGTTGATGGATTTGATTTTGATGTTGGGTGATATGATTTTTATTTTGTGATGATTGATGTTGTTGATTCACTTGATGTTGTAGAAATAGACTTTGTTGTTGATACGAATAGATGTTTTGATGATGTTGGAAGTGTTGTTGATGTGGATATTGAGGTGTTTGTGGATTGATGTTTTTTTGTTGTTGATATTCAGTGTTGTGACGTTGAACATGTTGATGATATATGTCATATTTTTATTTTGTTCAAGTGTATCAACTATTTTCTCAAGTGTATTTAGGGAAATTTGATGTTCTAGATTTTGTCCTTGATGAGGATTTTGAAACCCTTGATAAGAGTGACTATGATATGGGTGAGGATTTTGATAGAAATCAACCATGTGACAAGATGTTCCAAAACCTTGATTAGGGGAATCCATAGTTGATATATCAAATGTTGACATTTGTAATATATGATGACCCCATGGGTGTATAGAGTGGAACAAGATTTTGGTGATGGATTGTTATTGACATGTTTTGGGGACAGTTGGATGTTTTGATGTTTTGATGTTTTTGGGACTTTTGCTAAAATGATGTATGGATATGATGTGTGATTTTTTTTTTGGTTAAATATTTGTTGAGGGTTTGCTATGGATTGTGATGCTCAAGACCCTAAAGTATGAGTGATGTTTGGTGGATGTTTTTGAGATGATGCTAATTTTGGGACACAAGGTGTACAAGACTTGGACCGATATTTTGATCTATATTTCTAGAGGATATGTTGATGAATCTACTTGAAATAGCATTGAAGTTGCAAGAAAATGTTAATATCTTAGAAATTGAGAGCAAGGGAATAATCCAAGTTGTTGTGTTTGTTTTGAATCCTAAAACTAGCTTGATTTTTTAATTTTGGATTTGGGAATATGGAACAAAATTTTGATAAGCTATGGTATGAATGTGGATGTCCAATGAATTTTACGTAAACCAAGTTGAAAATGAAGGATGGTGATGCTAGATTTTGACTAACAATTATAATGATGTTTTTTGATAACTAAATGGAGTTTTAGGCCAATGTTGAAAATGAACTATTCTTAACAAATTTGAGGTTAGTCTGTAAGTAGATTGATATTGTTCCCTGTTTAAAGCAATAGTGACAATGTTTTAGATCAATAGTGGTTCTATGTAAATGCAACTACAACTAAGTTTAGAAAAAGCAACTCTATTTTGATAGTGACTGCCAAAAACCAGTGACAATAAAAGCGACTATTTTGAGCAATAGCGAATATATTTTTCAATAGTGTACATATTTTTGAATAGTGCCAATATTTTTCAATAGCTACAAAGTTTAGGTCAATAGCTACAAATTTTTAGGTCAATAACTACCAAGTTTAGGTCAATAGCGGTAAATGTTTTTGCAATAGTGACTCTATTCAACTTTGTTCCCAATTTTTTGTGATAGCAGTTTGTTGGATAATTTTCACAAGTTTGAAATGTTTGTTTGATCTAATATTTTGATGGAAAGCTATAAAAAGCACATAAAACAATTTGAAATCCAATGATATACCTTGAAGATAATCATTCAACACATCCTAAGTAGGTAAATTTCTTTGAGGTAGGCTTACCTCATGCCCCGAAGGGATGATTTTACATGCAACTTATGGAGTAAACCATAAATCAGACTTGGTAAGTCACTTCTCAAAAGAAAAGTTCCGATGTACCACTTTCAAAGAACGTTTTAGAAAACAAGGATGGCCTCTAAAAAAAGGTATTTAGTGACAATCATGAGCACCAAAATGTATAGATCAAACACAAGCCACTTAAGACTTTAGTCATCCCTTCCTAGCCTATATGTCCTAACGAGTATGAGGCATGGTATGCTATGCAAAATTTCCACTACAGATTGAAGCTACTTTCATTTATGATTCCACAACCTTTATACAGCCCATCGGTAAACATGCTTGTTTTAAGAGTCTCCTATATGAGTTCTCCATTGCAACATGTGTCTCATTAGCAGGCCCTTATCTTAAAAAAAATGGGTGACCACACAATAAAATGCAAAAGACCAAAGTGTTTCTTGTCACCCAATATCGTCAAAATATGTAGGGGGAGAGGATATGCACTTGGATCACCAATCACGGTGAACATGGTATACAATTCATCACAATTTCTTTTTAAGTCCCAAAATTTGAAATGTGAAGATATCAATTCATTTTTTTACATGCACCAAATTCAATGCATTTGAGACTTCAAGAAAAATATAGCAATGTGAAAATCAAAATGGATTTTTTCAATTTTAAGCACCAAATTTGAGTGTTTCTAATTTCATTTTCTATCTTAATATGGTCAACAAAATGAAATGTGTTTGATTGTTAGCAAAATAAAGGCGTTCGTGCGTCAAAATAAAATGTGTTGGTCAAAACAAAAACATTCAATTTTTAGAAGCACTAAACTTGAAATGTGAGATTTGTCTTGTTCAGTTTTAAAAACACCAAATGAAATGTGTGAGTTTGCTTGTTCAATGTTAACAACACCAAATGAAATGTGAGTTGCCTTGTTCAAATTTTAAGCACCAAAGTGAAATATGAGAGTTGTGGGTTCAATTTTTAAACACCAATTGAAATGTGAAAGTTTCCTTGTTCAATTTTAAACACCAATTGAAATGTGAAAGTTATCTTGTGACAAGACTTAATTAAATGGCATTAGTTTTTTTTTTGAAAGGATAAGAAAGCTAAAACAAGACTACTATTTTTTCATACTGTTGTTTTCTTTTTTGAAGATATGATAATGTAAAAAGAAATGTAAAAGAATTATGTATAGCTTATAATTCTTAGCTCATAAGGTTTGTAATTTTTTATGACTAATCAACAAGATCAATTTTGTAAGCTACTATCAATACAAAGAAGAATTTGTCTTGTTTAATTTTAAACACCAATTGAAATGTGTCTTAACTAAGAAAGCTTTTTAAAACTAAAATAGCCTTGGACCGTTCTCCAATCCTACAATCAAACCATTAGTAGTTATCATGAAAAATGTGTCATATTCCTACAAGGGATGCACCAACAATGTTAGAAACTTCCCAAACACACCAAACAGTCAAACGTTAGTGTTAGGTAATTGATTAAGCATCGAAACCCTACAACCTAGATAAAATTGTAATGTGAGTTAAATTTAGGTGCACCAATGGAAAATTTAACTATAAAAAAACAAAGAAAAAACCTACACCATTACAAAGAGAATGAAATTCTACCCCATTTTTTTTAAAAAAGCACTAAAAAATACTTTCGTATGACCAAGATATGGTCGTTTAAAGATAGGGTATAAAATTCTTGATTGCTAGACAATAGCGACCCTATTTGCAACAATATCGACTCTTTTATTAACAATAGTGACCCTATTTAGGTCAATATCATCCCAGCTTAGGTCAATAGCAGCCTTGTAAATGTCAGTTAAAATACCTCTCTTTAGAAACCTACAACATAAAAAATGTCAATAGCAATCAAGTTTAGGTCAATAGTGGCTTTGTTTAGGTCAATAGCAACAAAAGAGAAGAGGAAAAAGTGTTTGGGTTTGAAGAAAAAATGTTTTAGTTTAGAAAAAGTGATTCTTTAGAAAGGCGTACATGATCGAGAACTTGCAACTGCTTATCAAACTCAAGGAAAATGTTAAAGTTAAGGACCTATGTCCAACCAGGCATGCCAAATGTTGTAAGGGGGGAATAAAGCAATAGGAAAACACAACAATGAGTCAAAACAATTTAATTCAAACAAAATAAGATCCCAAAACCCATACTCATGAAATGAAGCTCTAAAATAACGAAATCAAATAATGTAATCCTAAGATAACATAAACTAAATTCAAAACTTTAAAAGCTATACCATCCCATGTTGGAGTTGTGTTTGTATTGACGTTTGGATGTCAAATTGCTCGATTCAATACAAAGCCTCCATTGTTGTTGTTGCAAAATATTTGATTCGTGTTGATAATGGTGAACTAGAATGTGATAATAACTCTTAATATGCTCAAGAGTTATTTGCTCAACACTTTGCTATGAATATTTTAGATAATTTGTGAGAAGGTAGAAGATTGTTTTATAGATTTCACATTTCCAGATGAAGGATTGAGATTCAGTAGTAAAAGATTATAATCGACGGTTCAAAACTGTTGAGAGGAAATAGATTGGAAGAATTAATGGATTTAGATTGGGATGATTGGTGGGATTGGGAAAGCCAATTTGAATGGTTAGTGGGATTGAAGAAATTAGTGGGATTAGAGAATAGATAAGTTAGTTAATCCATTAGAGTGAGAAATCAGTGATTGTGATTTACTCAATCAAAAAGGAGGGTGAGGATAATTAATTAATATTTAGGGATGAACGTGCAAGTCATGTTTGACTTTAACAAATAAAGTTGTATTTGTGTGTTGACTACGTTGAATGATGTTGAATAACTAATTTAATTATTCAAGTTTAGAGATGGGAAAGTGATTGATTTAAATTATTAATGATAATAATTTAATTGATTTAGATGAATAGGGTATATTAGTGACATAATTAAATAATTTATGTTTATTTAATTAATCAGGAGGAATAAAGTTAAATTAGGACTTTTTTTTTATTAGGTAAGTGCTGTCAAGGGGACAACACCCATAAAATAAGAGCGACTGCATTCCCTCTCCACTAGGGGTGCAACAATAAAATTGTACTTTCCAAAACCAACCCTTCTATCCTAATAAAACATACATCAACCCAAAAATGGGTGTGACCACCAGTTATACCTCTGAAATTCCTTCTTTCTTTGAGGGTCTTACGGTCATTGGATGTTTTTTCTTTGAATATGGAGTTTTCTTTTTCTTCACCTCTATCCAAACCTGTTCGAAATCCGAGGAAGAATGTTGGCCCAAGCACAAATCCGCCAGCAAGGAAGAACCAAGATTGCAACTCGCAGTAGTAGCCATCAAAAGAGAAGGAGTAGTATTGGAGACCTCCAAAGAAGGAGAAGAAATGCTAGCATAGACTTGCTTTGAATCAGGTGCGGGCACTTTATTTTCCACGGCTGAGTAGGAGGGGTCATGAGCAGGAATTGAGGGATTGTCAACACTTTCATTCTTTACAGTAGGAGAAACATCATAATGTTTGGACTCCACCCCAACCCACCATGAGGGGTTGCTGCATGGGACAGCCCTGGCCTTCTCCCCAAAACATCTTTTACTGCATTGTGCAGTAACATGATTCGTGGCAAAGAAAATTCTACATATGAATGCTATATTTTCATAATGTATTGGTTGGTTCCAACATATTTTTCCAACTTTGAGAAAAAAATTTGTTGGGAGACCTTTTTGAAACATCCATTTCCATATAAATAGCCAAACAAAGTTGAATTTTAATAGTTAGTTATATCATTAGAGTTAGCATTTTCTGACTAACGTCCTTTTGGGCGATTCGATTTCCCAAATTGAAGTGGGAGTAAGATAAACAAACCCTTAAAATTTTGAGATGGGGAATGTACTAATGCGATGGATCAGACTGGAGATGAGGTTTCATACGAGAAAATCCATACGGAAGGAACCAAGGTCAATTTTTACTTTCATTCTTTGTCTTCCAAGGATTCAAATTCTAGGATTAAAACCCTTTACTTTGAGGTAGATCTTAGTTTCATCTTCTGAATCGTCCTTCGGTTTAAAAATAATATGGATGGAGGTCCATAATTTGAAGCCGTTTAGTAGAGTAAAACTGAACATTCCTTTTAAAAGTCTTCTATGCAAACAAGATATCGGATGATCTAAAGAATTGTATATTAATGAATGGAAAATGGAAGCGAATAGAGGCTCTGATGAAACATAGAGCTGGGCCTGAGTCTCTTAGGCAGAGAAAAATCGGTGGACGGAGACCAGGAAGCCACGACGCCAGTAGCCGACTGGGAAGGGCCGACAACAAAAAGCAATCTTCTCAGTACGTCAGACGGTCCCTCAGTATAGTTAACAAGCATTGTCAGATCATTTGTGTAGAACCTAAAGTATCATCCACTTTTGGGATCAATACCGCAGATGAGGCAGGTGGAAACCACTTCGATTGAACAAGTTTTCACCATTTCACCCACAGAGACCTTGCCACATGTTCCTTTCACGAGAATGGGCTTCATGGGAGATCAGGCGGTGGAGGTTTTTGGAGCAGACGCCATTTTTTAGTTGTATAATCAATTATTTTTAACCATCTAATTTTTTATTTTAATTGAATCAAATCAAGACATTTATTAAATAAATGAGATTTATTTAATTATCTAAAAATGATGTTTGAGGATGAATTAATTAAATAATTTTAAATCACTTAATTAATAGACGAATATAAAATTTGATAATAATGAAATAACAATGTATTATTTAATCATTTAGAGAAGAATGGTGAAAGTTAGTTAAATAGTGTTGTTCGGCATCAGTCAAGACAATTTAGGGTATCTACACTATGTAAATTTTACACACTCTTCATATATTGATAGGTCCATATTATTGTGCTTTTTTACTCATTAGTGGAAGGTTATCAATTCACTCTTTCAAATTCCTGGTTAATCCCAACACTCATGATTTTTTATAGATTTTTTTGACTAAATTAAAACTCATTACAAATGGCAATGTGTAATTTTCAAATAAGTAAATTATTTTATTGTTGGATATATTTATTCATTTACTTATTTGAATTTTTTTATTTTTAAACAAAGGGACACATCAAATTGAAATAACATATATTACTATTTTTTAATAACTTTTGATTTTCTTTTTTTGAAAAAAAAAATATTTGACCAAGCTAGACACCATTATGTACATGATGAAGTAAAATAATTATTAATTAATTTCTTATTAATATTTATGTATTAAGTCACCTTATGTGGCAATTGGTAATTTGAAGAGGTAGTTGATCTCTTCAAAGTTGTGTGGCATTCCTCATTTTCCACTTGGTGCAACTTCATTGTCACCTTGAGTTGAGCACTCCTATAGTGACTCAAACTCATTTGAGTTAAGCACTCCTATAATGATTCAAACTCATTTTCATATATGTTCTTCATCCTCTTTGAGGATTTTACACACTTCAATTCATTCCATCTTGAATTTTATTCATTGCATCTTTGAGAAGTCATTAAAAAGTGAGACGAAAGGGGGAAACCCTAAGCAGGTATGGCGTATTCTTTGGGAATTAAAAACACATGTCTTCCTTTGAAGTCATATTTATCATACCATAATACTATTAAACTTATGCCACAATGAGGCATGGTCAATTGTCAAATGTTCCAATAGTCTAGTGCATTTAGTAGTCCACTGCATTCACCAGGGTTGCGTTCACCTCTTGCCAGAGCTTCTAGCAACATTTAGCAGTGGTTACTAGGGCTGCATTCAGCAGTGGTTTCCAAGCTCAGTGGAAGCACTTTCCAATTATGGGGAGGTGTGGCTTTTTTCAAGAAAAGTGGACACATAAAGGAAAAGTAGAGACATGGGCCAAAAAAGACAAAGCAGAAAAGTGGGTTGCACTCAAACAGGTCTCTCGGTCACTTTCTCTATTTTTTATATTTTTTCTTTACATTTGATAATATTATTTTGTCTCATTTCTCCATAATAGGACAAAAACTAGCATACCCACATAACCTAGAAAGCTCACAATAAACACATATTATATTCAACACATGAGAGTTAAACAAGAGGTAATGGGGGAAAACCTAGATCTAGCATGTCAGAGTGTCATGACAGGAGGACCACAAACCTTGAATACAAACTCAATTTCAAAGAAAATGGGGGCATTAGAATGCATTTTGGGTAACAATAAAATAGAAAACAAACCTCATGTGCAACTGAATGACCTCTTGAATCTTCTAGGTCAAGAAGGTCTAAGATTTCTAGGATCTCACACTCCTCAATGGTCAAATGGGTGGACCACTTTCCAAGATGGGGGTTCAACAAAAAATTTGGCCCATTTGCTAACAAGATCACCTTTTTCAAGTATATTGAACCTTGTAAACAAAGAAGAAAGGCTAATCTTTGTAAACGTAAAACAATACAATGGGATTTTAAGCTGCAGGTTGGCTCAGAAACAAAAGCTGAAACAAAACCAAAAGGAAAAATTCAGTTTGATTTTACCAAAGATTTGTAACAAGATATATCTAGGGTGGTATCCTAGAAAGTAGAGCAAACAAATCAAGCTAAGCATAAAAGTATTGGTAAGATAATAGGTGGCATAGTGAATCTCGAGTCAAACATGGACAAGATGGGTGGAATCATGGGAAAAATAGAAGAGTTCACTGCAAATAATAATGTTACTGAAAAGGTATCTCAAGAACACTACAACCCTGCATCCTCACAACTATTATGGACATCAGAGTTATATGTAAAAGAGCTCATGAGAATAAAAAGTAGGCTTGATGTTCTAGAAACAAAGGGGATGTATGAAGACAAAAGGTTTAAAATAGTTACCGAGGCAAATTACAGGCTGGAAAAGGATAATAAAATGCTACAAGAAAAAAAAATTAATTTGAAAGTTAACATGGAGAGGGGAAAAAAATAATTGGTCATTCTAAAACAAGAGTTAGACCAATTAAAAATAGAAAAAAAACAAGAAATCAGAAGTGGAGGGAGGAGAAAACATAATGGAGTTAAAGGTGATCCAATCAGCATTAACAGACTTGGAGATAAAAGAGAATTAGTTAAGAGATCAGATAGAAGAGACCCAATCATGGTCACAAGTGGTTAGTGAATCATCAAATAAGTAGAAAGGAATCATTGAACAAGTTAAAAGGAAACTAAGGGAAGAAAAAGATAAACAAAGAAAGGCTACAAACATTATTATTAAAGGTTTGAGGGACTTTGGGGACAAAGAGAGAACCGACATTCTAACAAGGTACTTCCTTAAAGATAAGTTGAAGTGGACAAGGCATATTCAACAAGCTAACAGAATTGGAAAAATGATAGATGGAGGAAGAGATAAACATATAAGAGTCATCTTGAGAAATTTAGAAGATAAGAATAGGATTCTAAAAAATAAGGGGTTACTTAGAGGAACACATATTTATCTAGATGAAGATTTGACCTTTGAGAAATAGGAAGAAAAAAGAAAAGAATGGGAGAAGGTCAAGAAACAAGAAATGAAGGTAAGTGGGCTTGGTTGAAGAATGAGAAAGCCCAAATTAGTGATCAATTTTCAAACAAGAAATAGGAAATAGGGGCCCCATAGGAATATTTACATGTTGTAAGTTGGAATTGTAGAGGATATCCATGGAGAAGAGGACCTGGATTGGGGCCCATAACAAAAGGAAATGATATTATCATTCTTACAGAAACACATGAACATGATGGTTGCAAAGTTCCAGATTTTGAGGGGTATAAGAAAGTTTCAGTTTGGAATGAATGGAATGAAATGGGAAAAGGTCATGGAGGGGTTACAGTGCTAATAGATGAAAAGTGGTGGGGAATTGTTGAATTTGTAAAAGAAGACACAAATAAACAATATATATTGCTACAAATAACAAAGAATGGGGTAACTTTTAGTTTATTTGCTTGCTACTTTGCTCCAAAAAATTCAAAGTCTTATAAGAAGCCAAATTTAGACAATGAAAACCCGTATGCATCAGTAAAAAAAGATATCTCTATTTTCAACACACTTGGAGATGTGGTTTTAATGGGTGAATTTAATGCAAGGACAACTAATAATCAATCTCTTTAGTTGAGTAGTGAAGCAAAAGGGGAGAACAATTATTTATGGTTAGAGGAAGGTGGTGGTCTTCATTGGGAAAGAACATCTCAAGATGGTAATGGAACTATGAAGTCATTTGGGACAAAATTACTAGGGCTTTGTAGTTTATTTGGCATGGTTATCTACAATGGTATGAGAGTTTGGCTGAAATCAGGGAGTATCACTTACAAAACTTATAATGGTCAAAGTGTGTTGGACTACATGGTTTTCTCTCAGAGTTTTAGTTCTATATTGTTGGAGTTTGATATTGAGGACTACCCTATTGAGATGAAATCTGACCACTTACCTCTTCGGGTTAAGCTACACATTTCTCCAATCAGCCAACATAATAAACAAGTTCAACACATGCAAAAAAATCACTTCCTAAGGGTAAAATCCTCATAAATCGGGAAAATAGGGAAATATTTAGTGCATCTCTTAAGCAGTTTTTCCATGATTTGAAAAATAATAGAGTTTAGAGTAGCAAAAGAGGTAGATGTCCACATTCACAACAATTTTTTGATCCCAATAATCCACAAGGCTTTAAATGCTTGCAAAAGGTCTCACCCCAAGGTGGGGACTGCAAACACTTTTCTAGAAAATTTATGGTATGATGAAGAATGTAAGGCAACCAAGAGATTGCTAAAGGAGAGAGGAATGGACAAAGAATATAACAAAAAATATGAAAAATTAGTGCAGTCCAAAAAAATAGATTATGTAAATGAAAAAAGGAAGGAGCTAATCTCTCTTAGGAAACATAATCCTAAAGGATTTTGGAGGGAATTGCAGCAAAAGAAAAAGAATTTGGAAAACAATATAATGGATGTCTAATGGTTAGAGTATGCTAGACTTCTTTACGAGTGGGTCCATGAGAAAGACTAATGCTCTAGTTGTTAACACATCAATGGAACTATTCAATGTGGATGATAATAAACAAGGAATAAAGAACTTAGCAAGTGGTAAAGCATAGGACATAGATGGGCTACAAACTGAATTTTTAAAATGGGGGATTGAAACTCTTGCTCCTCACATAAAAAGAATTTTCAACAATGTCAATTGGGAAGGTTTTCTTATGGAGTGGACTACCAATGTGGTCATCCCTTTATTTAAAAGTGGTGATATCAATAACCCATCTAACCACCACACAATTATGGTCAATCCTATCTTTGGAAAGCTCTTTGGGAGCATGATTGAACGTAGGATCAACAATTGGGCAGAAAATGAGGGAAAAAGGGAAAATGGGCAGGCAAGCTTTAGGTCCATGCACTCTACCATTGATCACTGCATCACCCTTAGACACTTGATTGAGAAAATTTGGGACACTCAGGGTGAGGAAGCTTATTGTTGTTTTGTGGACTTTAAGAAAGCTTTCGACATGGTGTCTAGGGACAAACTATGGAACAAGATGGAATAATTAGGCATTCCAGATGTGTATAGAGCAGTTGTTCATAGGTTATATGAGAAGGTTAGTGCTAAAATCAGAACACGTGAAGGTATGTCAGAATGTTTTGGCAGCGACATTGGAGTTCAATAGGGCTTCCCTTTATCTCCCATGCTTTTTGGGCTATACATTGATAAGTTGGAAGCTTGGTTAAGTAAGGTAGGTGGGGATGGTATTCAATTGGTAGGTTACATAGTGAAATTACTTCTATCTGTTGGTGATCTTATTTTAATTTCAAAAACAACTCATGAGTTAAGAGAACATTTGAAAGCTCTATAACACTTTTGTTAGGAAGTTGGGATACAATTGAACACCTCCAAGACCAAAATCATGATTTTCTCTTTGAATAGAAAAGATAAACAACATACCTTTCTTTTTGAAGGCAGTCCGCTTGATATAGTGAAAGAATACAAATATCTTGGGATTGAATTTCACTATAAGCTCAATTGGGAGATTTGTAGAATGAAAAGGATACAGGGGGTTGGAAAGCCTCTTACCTGCTTCAAAATGGATGTAGAAAAGTCAAACTTTGGGATTGGAAAACCAAGAAAACCCTTTTTGGTTTACTTGTCACACTGGTTGTACTTTATGGGTGTGAAATGTGGGGAAGCAATATGTCAAAGTGCATTTGGAGAAAAATAGAAAGAATCCAGAAACACCTAATAACAAGAAATATCAAAGTTAAATCCATAGTCCCATATGCTCAATTCTTTTAGCCAAAGCAAGGGATTTTCCTTTGGAAGCTTCAGTGATAGCTCGGTTGATAAGTTATCTAAAGAAGGTTGAAAACATGGATAACCACTGGTGGCCCAAAATAGTTATGGAGGAGACACTAGATTGAAGAAAGAAAATTTGGATGAAGCAGAACAACAAGTGGTTGAACAAGTGGGACATCAAATTACATGAGTGTCCTAGCACCAATAGTGAAATAAAAAAATATGTGAGGGAAAAATTTAGGACTGCCATGTGGTCAAATCAGATTGGGCAAAAAAAAGCATACTACATCAAAGAGTTTAACTCAACAAAGGATCGTGGTGAAAAAAACTATTTAGGTGCAGATATTAAGGGGAAAGTGAGGCTATTAGTTGCACAATTGAGGACATGATCACACCATCTTAGGTGTGAGATTAGTAGGTGGAAGATATCTAAGGAAACTTGGGAAGAAAGAACATGCATATTCTATAATAAGGGAGTGGTGGAGATAGAATGACACTTCGTCATGGAATGCACAACATATGAATATATGTATAATTAGTATGCAAATAGTTTGGGTGTGGACAATATGTAGCAGTTATTTGAGGATAAGATCAACCACACGGCTAGCCTTCTAGTCAAATGCCATAGCCATGGTAGGAGGTTCCTCAAAGAGAACAATTTGGACTATGCAGCAAGAGTAACACAATGAAAGCAACACAAAATATGGAGGAAAATGTAGATGCAAATATTCTCATTAACAAAAATCTCAGCTACATTCATCCAGAAACATTTGGGCTTACAGATTCAGCTCACAGGCCTAATACAACATGCTCAAGAATACAATATTCTAGCATGTTCCTATATGCGAGCAAATCTTATAGATCAGATCTATCTTAATCTACTCAATCGACTACTACTTGAATACTACCTTCTAATGATCAGTTACAAGCTTGATATAATATCCACAATTCTGAAAACATCTGCGTCGGCCAAAGATCATTACATTCTCCAAGGAAAGAAAATGTAGCGTGTGCAAGAATAGGTCGGCCTCAAATTTGAATTACTCTCCAACAGGTGCATAAGATGAAGTGTGGACCTATAATGAAGGTCGGGGACACTCCACAAAACAATTAAAATCACACCGTTCAAATCAGCAAGTCACAAGAACGATCCACAATGATCAAACTAGCCAAAAAGTTTGAAATTATTTAGGTCCTAGTTCCAAAAATTTCCATGAAATCTAGAAGCGATAACTTGCCGAAAAAAAGATCCAATAACGCTCAAATCTTGGAACAAGGAAAATGAACATGTCGACGATGTACAAGAAGATCCACAAGGTCTGGTGAGCAATGATGATGAATCCACCAACATGAATTGAGCAAGAACAGAAAACTGAAAGAGAATATTTTTTGGTTGATGCAAGATTTCCAAGAACCGAGGATGCTCCTGCATTAGACATCAAAGTTTATTGAAAAGTGAGTCTCTCAATTTTCCAGGGCTAAAGGAAAACCAAGATGGTCTACCTCGGCCTAAGAAATCCAAGAAGAATCCTCAACTACTCTACCTTTCCACTTCACAAGATATTTCTTGTACTATCTTCCACAAGTCTTCCTTCCATCTCTGACATCCAAAGTCTCTTCAATCTCATCTGATTGTTGCTTAGGAAACTGATTCTCCAATTTTTCTTCACTTTCTTCACTGAATTCTACTTCATGATACTAATATAGATCTGCAATGTTGAATATAGGTGATATACCCATACCTTTTGGTAACTTCACTTCGTAGGCATTTCCTGAATAAAATTTCTTCAAGATCTTACAAGGTCCAAACTTCCTCATCTTCAGCTTGTTGTATATGCCAACTGGAAATATTTCCTTCCTCAAGTATACCATCATTTCATCTCCAACTTCAAATTCCTTATGTCTCCTCTTTTCATCTACTTTCTCCTTATACTTCTGGTTCATGTCTTCCAACTGTTGTTTCACTTGAGTATGCAACCTCTTCATGTGTTCTGCAAATTATTTTTCTTCTGCACTCCTTTTATCTTCCATACTGATGTCTCTCAATTATGATATACCTCTAGGATTAACTCCTATAAGAATCTCAAAAGGTTTCTTTCTTGTACTCCTGTTTACTGTATTATTGTAAGAAAACTCTCCTTGTGCAAGGATTAAATCCCAACTTCCAATCTTCTCTCCAACCAAAAATCTTAGGAAATTCCCTAAACTCTTGTTTACTACCTCTATCTATCCATCAATCTGTGGGTGAAAAGTAGAACTTAACTTCAAATTTGTCTTCAACTTCTTCCAAAGTGTTCTCCAAAAGTAACCAACAAACTTTGCATCTCTTCCTGAAACAATACTCCTAGGTAATCCATGCAATCTAACCACTTCTTTGGAAAAAAAATATGCTACATGTACTGCAACTGTTGTCTTCTTTCAAGGTATGAAATGTGTCATCTTAGAAAATCTATCTACCACCACAAATACAAAATCATTACTTCTTTGTGTCTTCGATAAACCAAGTATAAAATCCATGCTTCTATCTTCCCAAGGTCTCTCTAGAACTGTCAAAGGCTTATACAATCCTACATTCTAACTACTTCCTTTTGCAACTTGAAAAACTCTTCAACTCTGCATGAATCTCCTAACATCCTTATGAATTTGCTGCCAAAAGTAATTTTCACTTACCAATGCTACTGTCTTATCAACTCCAAAGTGTCCTAACATTCCTCCACTATGTTTCTCCTTCACCAAGTTATCCCTCATTGAACTCCAGGGTATACACAACTAATTTCCTCTAAACAACAGATCCTCATGAATGAAATGATCCAACCATTGACTTCTATCCTATGAAACAAGCTCTTTGCGAGCTCTCCAAGGTTTTGGAAAATCTAGGTCTTCCTCATACAAGTTCATCAATTCATCAAAGCCTAATACCTCCACTCTCATCCCTATCAATAAATTCCTTCTCCTGCTCAAAGCATCAACAACTCTATTTTATTTTCCACTCTTATGCTTCAAAACAAATGTATAGCTCTACAAGAATTCTACCCATCTCATGTGTCTTTGATTCAACTTACCCTGACTATTCAAATATTACCAGTACTTGTTAGTCTATACAACAAAAATCCCAACAGAGCGGCAAGTAATGTCTCCACTTCTTGAACTTGATCTATAGCATAAAAATCTACTTGATCCTTACACTTTTATTATCTTCTTCTAGCATCATTCAATTTCTCCTTTGGGAAATAAGCTATGGTCTCATATGACTCAATCTTTACTTTCTGATTACATTCCTTACATCTGTGAATCTACTTGAAATACCACATTAAAATCTAGTAAATCCAACACAAGCTGCTCAGTCACCTTTTGTTTCAACAACTCAAAACTCTGATCTACTCCATATGTCCACCTAAAATCCTTATTATCTCCTCTCATTTTTTGTCCTTGGGACTTCAAAATAGACTAAATTCCTAATGAACTTTTGGTGAAACTAGCCAATCCAGCAAATGATCTTCCCCTCAATATTATCGGTGTGAACCACTCAACAATTCTCTTTACCTTCTCGGGGTCCTTTAATCATCCATGAATATCAAAAATCCTAGATATACCAACTCCTCCTTCATGAAACTACACTTCTTAATGTTTATCAGCAACCACTCTTCTCTCAACCTCTGCAAAACTTGTCTGATATGCAACAAATGTTCTTCTATACTCTTACTAAAAATCAAGATGTCATCCAAGTAAACAATCACAAACTTACCCAATAATTTCTTCAATACCCCATTCATCAGCCTCTTGAAAGTACTCGGTGCATTTGTCAATCCAAAAGGCATCACCAACCACTCGTACAATCCTTCATTTGTCTTGAATGTTGTTTTCCACTCATCTCCTTCTATAAGTTGATCTGTGTCCTCTTCAAATATATATGTATGAGTTCAACTCACTCAAACAATCCCATAATATCCTCCATCGAGGAAAGAAAATCTATATACCATAATCTTCATTTATGTTTCTAATTGTACACATTCTCATTCTCGTATTACTTAGGTGCTAACACAACAAGTAATGCACATGGACTTAAGCTTTCTTTGATCAAACCCTTCCTCAAAAACTCTTGCACTTGTCTATTCAACTCCTTATTCTCTGTCGGTGTCATCTGGTGTGCTACTTTATTAGGAAAACTAGCTCTAGGAATTAGATCCATACAATGACTAATACTCCTCACAAGTGGCAATCCATCAGGTACATTATCTAAAATGATCTCCTCATACTCTGTCAACAACTCCTTTATCTCTTTTGAGTATTCTTCTGCATGCTCCAAGTCTTCATCCTTCTTAGGAACCAAGGCATAACACACATTATCATGTCTCAATCCATCAAGTAATCTCCTTCCATCAACAAGACAAACCCTAGCATTCATAAAAACCTCAACTTTAGGAACATCTTCCAATGACAACAAAATCTACTTCATCCCATTAGCAAAAATGGTGTATTTGTTCTTCTTTCCATCATGAATAGCATATCTATCATACTTCCAAGGCCTTCCCAAAAAAACATGGCATATATCCATAGGCATGATATCACACAAAACTTCATCATTGTAATTTCCTATCTTCAATTTCACCAAACATTGTTCACTTACCAATATCTTATGCTCATCTTGAATCCAAGCAATCTGATAGGGCTTCGGGTGTTTCAACCTTTCCAACTTCAATTTAGTCACCATCTCTTCAGAAACCAGGTTCTATGAGCTTCCACTATCAAAAATCACTTTGCAACATTTATCAGCTACCTTGCATCTTGTCCAAAACAATTTTTTTCTTAGCAATGGCTCCTTTTCCAACTCACTTTGACACAATACTCTCCTATTCACCAACACTTCTCCATATTTTGGTTTATTAGATGATCCAATATCTTCTTCCTCAAAAAAGTTTGTCCTTCTATTGTTCTCTATCTTCCTGCTTGTCTGTCCTTGATTACATTCAAATGTTCTATGTCCTTCTCCGCCACATTTATAACAAGTTCCCTTGAATATTATTTTCTCCTGTCCTCTATCATCTCTTCTGTAACCTTCATTCTGGTAACCACCATATCCTCCTCTTTTGTAAGAGCTTCCATCACCTCTCTGATATGAATGGTCATTCTTACTAACCTCCTTATCCCTATTTTGATCTGGAAAATATCCTCTTCCTCCTCCAGTAAAAGTTCATCTTTGAAATCTTCCACCTCTTCCTCTCTGTCTTTGTTCATGTCTTTTGTTCAACTTCTCTTCTACCTTTAGGGCACACTGATATGCTTCTTCCACACTCACCAACTTGATCAAACTAATCTCATCTTGTATAGATGACCTCAAACCATTCACATATCTGGCTACTTGCTCAATCTCATCCTCTGAATGTCCAAATCTGATATTCAACTTATAGAACTCCTTAGTATACTCTGTCACACTAGATTCTTTTTGCTTCAGATTTTGCAACTTTCAGAACAAACTAATTTGATAATCTATTGGCATAAAAAAAAAAATCAACTTATTCACCATCTGATCCCATGATTTTATCTTTTCTTTTCCTCTTCTTTTCCTATCTGTCTGCAAATGTTCCCACTAAAGGGATGCATGTCCTCTCAACTTTGTACAAGCATATTTCACCTTCTTATCTTCAGTGGTACCTTCAAATTCAAAATACTTTTCCATCTCTATAATCCAATCAAGCAATTCTTTTGAATCCAACTTATCATTATAATCTGATGGATTGAAATGTGGTCTTGTATTCACTTTAGTTAGGGATCTTATGAACCTCTCTTCTCCCTGATCAAGGCCAAGTTTCTCTTCTCTTCCTCTTTCTTCATGTGCTTCTACTTCTTCATCACTCACATCATCAACTGGTCGATTTCTCCTCTAGGTTGTTTCAATTGCATCTAATCTAGTAGCAATTCCTCTCAACATCTCCATCATAGCTTGGTCTTCATTTCCACGTGCTCCATTTCCTCTAACATTTCTTCTTCCCGCCATCTTTACACGAGTCCTCTGCAACTACAGGTCAGATCCTCAATCTTCCACCCCACAACAAATCTTCAATAGGACTTTGCGAATTATAAGAACCTCACCAGGATCAAATCTCACTCTGATACCAATTTTCCGCAACCACGGTAGGAGGGTCCTCAAAGAGAACAATCCAGACTATGCAACAAGAGTAACACAACGAGAGCAACATAGAATATGGAAGTAAAATGCAAATGTGAATATTCTCATTAAGAAAAATCTCAACTACATTTGGCCAGAAACATCTAGTCTTACAGATTCAGATCACATGCCTAATACAACATGCTCAAGAATACAATATTCTAACCTGATCCTATATGCGAGAAAATTTTACAGATCATATCTATCTTAATCTACTCAATCGACTACCACTTGACTATTGCCTTCTAATGATCGGTTACAAGCTTTATATCATATCCACAATTCTAGAAACATTTGTGTTGGCCAAAGATCATTACATTCTCCAAGGAAAGAAAATGTAGTGTGTGCAAGAATAGGTTGGCCTCAAATTTGAATTACTCTCCAACAGGTGCATAAGATGAAGTGTGGACCTATAATGAAGGTTGGGGACACTCCAAAGAACAATTAAAATCACACTGTTTAGATCTGCAAGTCACGGGAATGATCCATAATGATCAAACTAGTCGAAAAGTCTGAAATTATTTCGGTGTCGGTTCCAAAAACTACCATGAAATATAGAAACAATAACTTGCCAGAAAAAGATCCAATCACACTCAAATATTGGAACAAGGAAAATGAACATGTCGACGATGTACACAAAGATCCATAGGGTCTCGTGAGCAAAGATAAAAAATCCACCAACATGAACTGAGCAAGAACAGAACAAGAACATAAAACTGAAAGAAAATATTTGGTTGATGCAAGATTTCCAAGAACCAAGGATGCTCTTGCATCATCAAAATTAATAGCAGGAGATCTGACTTGGAAAAGAGCATGAAGAAAAATTAAGTTGCTTGTCTTAGTCCCATAGATTGTTTATTCTTGTGGATGTCATTAAAATATTTCATTCATTCATTATGTGAAGACCGTTCAATGTAGAGTTTGATCCATATAGGCATGAATTCATATAGTTGCAAAGCAATCCCAAAAAAGGATCAAATTAGGTGAAAAGGTCAATGCATTAATTAGAAAATAGATGCAGCAAGATGTTTCTAGCATACTCATAACAAATGTATAAGCCTGATCTCTGATCCAACATAGAGAGGCAAAAATAATTTCCCATCATGAGGGGCGAAGAAATATTTATTGTGTAGGTCATGAGCAAGTCTTCAAAATTTGTGTCAAGAATCTCAGAGGCAGGTCGCATGAGTTTGTTTGCTTATGTAGGTCAAATTTTTATTTTGCATGTGCTCGAAATTTGTACAATCTGGCTCATCCCAAGTGAAGATCTCTATGTTGGGCATCTAATAGTGGATTAAACCGACGGCTTTTGAGAAGCTCATTTACCCTATCTTTCTCAATCCACTTTTGTAGGAAGACCATCTTTTATTGCACAAACAAGGGTGAGATTTCATGGAGAGAGTAAAGAAATGAACTAAAAATTGGCCACACATGACCCTTAGGTTTTGTACACTCACATTCATTTAATGCTTTGATACTATGCCCATGTGATATATCCGAAAAAGTCCTATCATGAGCATCCGTCTAGAAATTTAATCACAAAGGACTCCACATAGCCTACAACCCATCCACGTGGCCACATAAAATCCCTAGTCTTGGGTTTCCCCCAATATCTGGTGTTGAATCACCATCAACTTCTACTAGCTCACGAGTTTCTCATGTCAATGCCCTACAAGGACATAACAACCTCCATTCCAAGAAGAGGTCAAATCTATGACACTAAATTTTCAATGGTCTATCATTTATTTTTAGGTGAATTACTACTCATGAAACATGGGTTAATTAGTCTGACTCATAAAACTACGTGGTTGAATCCTAATAGCAATATCACAATTTGACACACTGTGGAGAATACCTCCTACTATTCAGGTAAATCTTGGTCAACAAAATTTCATCCTCCATGTGACATAGTACTCCAACAACTCTTTGAGTTGTCAAACACATTTAATACTAACCCTTGCAATTAAACTATTAATTTCATTGTAATTGTTAGTAGTTAATGTTAACTGTCAATGGTTAGTTGATTGTTTAGGTACTTTCAATTGCTTGTAAAGGGGAATATTTTCTTTTTTTGTCATAACTTGCAAAGGGGAAGTCATTTTCTTTTTTTTTTAACTTTCGAATGGTAAGTTGATTTTTTGATTGTGAATAGTCATCAAAAACCTCTATTTGAGCTTGAAAAACTAGCATTCACTAGTAGAATTTGGCAAATAAATGACTACGTGACTAAAAAATTTAGTCACGTGACTAACACTAGTAGTATTTGGAAAATAAAAGACTAATTTGGTCATTTATAAGTGACTAATTTGGTCATTAGGTAAAATCACAACTAAATGACTAAATAAATGACTATTACTCTATTCATTTTTCTTTCGAATTTGATCATAATCCATAGACCTCAAGCTCCCCTCATGGACCCCTACCTAAGCGGGCCATTTGGCCACCTAGATTGCTTAGTGCACCAAAAATACCTAAATTGCATGGAAGGCATTTCCTCTCAGTGTAGTCTTAAGTCCTTCACATATTTTATAATTTTTTTAACATTTCACTACTAAATGGTAATCATTCCTACATCCATGTGTCACTACTATATAAAGGGAGGATTTAAAACATTAATTTTGTCTTAAATATATTTACGCCGAAGGCGTATCCTATTTAAAGAAGACAAAGATAATTTTTTCGATCAATGGTTGGTATCAATCTGCTGGCCATTAAACGAATCTCAACCGTTCATCATTTTTCGTGATTTTTTTGGCTATTTTCTACAGTTTTTTCGTTGCTTTCCCCACCACTCCTCCAAACTCTATCTCACTGGTATTGGTCATTCACTTCTCTAATTTGGATAGCTATAGCCTGAAAATAAGGTTTCAACGAGGGTTTTTGAGTATATATATTTATCAAAATAAAACTTTTTATCGTCGCCTCAGTAAATTCCTCCACTTCATAACGATTAGGGTTCGCTTTTTTTTTTTAATTTATTTATTGCTATCCATCACCGTGAATACTCTCTCCACCATAATTTGAAGGGAATGTTATAGGTATGGTCCTTTTAGATTGATTCCTCTTAAATGGAAAGAGATTGAAATGAGTTGTCATTATTAATATTTATCGCATAAGCCTGGCCTAACTTCATGAATGAAAACAAGTATTTTGTCATATATATATATATATATATATATATATGGATTAAAGTTTAATTGGTATAAGTGAGTTATATTATTTGATTATACTATTTATTGAGTTTTAAATTTTCCATGGCTATAATGAACAAGTGGTAAGGTTTGGTTCATTTTTTAGATAATGATTTTTGCAAAATAAATATCTTTTAATATTTTGACTTTTGCAAAATAAAAATAATTATTTTTTATTAATTTAACTTATATTTAATATATAATCAAATTTTTTAACTAAAGAATGTTTTTTATTTATGCTATTTTAAATATATTAGATATAAGTTAAATATATTAATTATATTTAATATTATATATTATATTTTAAATAAAACTATTAACTACATAAAATGATTAAAATTTATTATTAATAATTATTATAATTTTACATATTACAAAAATAGATCAACATTTATCTTAATTGACTTCCACACTTCTTCCGCCTACCCATTGCACACTAAGGTGCAATTGCTAGTTTATGTTTATATTATATTTCTTAATTTTTTAATTATCCTAAATTAAGACAATAAAAAAATACATTTTTCTAAAATAAAATTTTCATTTCCCTCTCCTTATTCATTTTCCCTCTCTCAATTGAGATGCATTTTCCTTTTTCCCTCCATGAATAAAACAAAACAAGAAGAGTGGCACAAGGAGATACAATTGAACAGGGTGCTGGAGAACCTGCTCGTGGCCAAAGACCTTAGTCTCTCCTCCTTCTCCAATGTCAAACTCCTCAAGACAATCAGTCGCAAAGCAAGTTAAAGTAGCTTGTGTCTCTGTGTATTCCCTATTTGCCTATTTCCATTGCTTTTTCAAATGGCCTTCTTGATAATGAAATGGCAATGGCTGGTTACAACAGTAGGAGAGTAAGGAAACACCAGAAGGGTGAAGGTAATTTCTACTTTTATGCTTCACGCGCTATTTTAATTTAAACCCTATCATTATTATTCAATGGTTGCTAACCCTTTATTGCTTTCACTAGTGGCGTTTGGTTATTTCTTCTAACCAAGAAGGGTCAAACCTTCAACCAATTATTTCTACTAGATTCAAGCTACATCACCACGAGATGCTTGTTGCAATGCAAACCCTTTCATATTAAGGAAATGGTTGTTAATCGTCCATTCCTTTTACCGCTGGTGTTGGAGAAATTTTGTAGTTGAAGTAAATGTCGCTTTCCAAGGTATTTTTTTGTAGGCCCACTATTGTAATTTTATTTTTGAAGTAAAATGTATATCACAGTGACATTAAATTATTTTGTCTTACCATAGTTTTTTTTTTCAATTTTGTTAATTTTTCTCTTAAGCAGAAAACTAAATTTTGTGTAATATTTATTTTATTTTTATTTTATAATTTTAATAGAACCATCATGAAAAGAGCCACAATTGCAACATTTTTTGGTGTTGATAATGCTATAGTGAGACTATAAAGGGCAGAAACTCTGATAAAGCATGACTAGCACAACATGCATAAATTACAGGTAAGGATTTTATGGATCCTTGCTTAGGCTATAAACTTATTGATGTTAAATTATATTATGTTCATTTGATTGATGTTTTATAAATCAATTCAAAGTATATAATTGGGCATCCTAACCTTCCTTAGTTACTTCCTGATGTGTCAATCATTAATTTTATCATATCAAAGTATGTAATATTCTTTTAGATTATGCAGTGAGGGTTGGTGACAGTTCTGAAACCCTTACAACTCATAGGGTTACTACTTTTTATGCGATGCTTTTCTAGTTGGGATACCGTTGGATTTATGATACTGTAACTTGTATTCCTACAACCTGTATGCCTACAGTTTGATTGATAAGGAGGAATTTTCCATAGTGATACCACTATCAGGATTTGATGCAAAGTGGAAGGGAAGGAAAAACTCACAATCACAAATGGAAAAGTCACTCCACTCAATGCTTCTCTCAAATACTCTTATGAGGATTCCTAAACTCCACTATTCCTTCAAGGAAGAAACCTCTCACACCTAGGGTTATAAACTCAAACCACCCAAGAGATTTAGAAACACTTGAAACATGTTTACACAAACCTAATCAAGGTTCAAAAACCCACCTTGCACCTAGGGAACAACAATTATTCTTCATTCCAATGACTTAGGCCTCTTTTACATTGAAGGCTTTTAACTTCACCCAGTAGGATAGTCAATTTGAAATCCACATGGAGGACTATTATGACACCAAACCACTAAACTTGGGTTCCCAAAAAGGACTCCTACAAATCCTCAAAACCTCTCTTATTGACTGTTAAAGCATAATCCACAATGGCCTATTTTATCGCTACTCTAAGAGGCCTAATCCAAAGACCTACACCTAGGTCTTGACTACCTAGGCTCTCCCCTGCACCCCAAAGCCATAATTTAGAATCCTACAGGTTATTTACACCTGTCAACATCATCCCTAAGTGCTCCATAAATAGATTTCTCCAATACAAGCAAAAAACTCAATCTTTTTGCTTAATAACTAGGCTTGCCACATAGAGATGTCAAGCCAAAATTCATACACAACTTCCAACACCCAAACTTTCATTCTCCAAAACCATGAGCACATAATAATACACCCTTATATCTTCCATCCCACTAAGATTTAGTAGTTTTACAATGTGGGAATGGAAGAAATTTACATTTTCCACCCAAAACCCTGATTTTAAGGGTTTTTAGACCACCTGATAGAGAATTTAGGATATCTGTCTTATTTCTTAATGAAGTCTCACTACTCCAACACCAAAATGAAGGTTATTCAATCCTATTTCCAACCATTATGGTCTTGGAGCATAACAATGATTGTACAGACCGTACCAAGTACAGGAACAACAAGTTTTTAAGGAAAAATGCAGGAAAACAACAGTTTCTTATTGAAAACTTCTTCAAAAACCCAACATCAACCTTGCCTCAACCAAGAGAGGAATATTTGAAGGTTTTCCAACTCCCTCCAACATCCACTAACTGACTTTTGAAAAGAGAGACATTGGAAAACAACTAATCTCATGCTTTGACTTCTAATTGCCTAGTTAAGGTAATGTGAGCAACTTCTACCAACTCGACCACAAAGAGACTTCCAAAATGTGTCAAAGGAATTTAAAACCTTGTCAAAAAGTAAGGTGACTCCCCTTGAGTGTCTAGATACAACAAGGCATCCTTTTTTTCTTATTTTTCCAATGTGCACTAGACTTACAAAAGGAGGATGGAGACCTTGTTTATACAAAGGAGTTTGTCACCAAGACCAAAAATTCAACCAAAACCTAAAAGACCTATTACAAAAAATTTGAAATGGTCCTTAGGACCTTATTCTACCACCAAAACAAAGAAACAAAACTTACCAAACATATTAGGTCCCTTGGACCCCTAGGTGCTCCTACACCATTCTCCCAAGCAAGAAAATGATCTCAAGTCCTCTTTGAGATCAGGTCTTCCATAGTAGTGTCATGTTGTTTAATGTTTGTTTTAGACATCCAAGTGGCATCCTCATTAGGTAGACCTTGCCACTTAACCAAATATTCCTTGTAGAACTTCCTTCTAGTCCTCTTTGTCTCATTGGTGTCTAGGATGCATTCAAGAGTCATAGGTTTGCTTGGGGGTAGTTCCTACACCCAATCTTCATCCTCCATGGTTGTTGTACTTGTTTCATTACCTACATTCATAAAAGCTTTGAAAGGATAAAAAATAGAAATGTTAAAGATAGGAGAGATTGCCACCCCAAGAGGTAGCTCTATTTCATAAGCACTTTGGCCAAACTTGTGGACCACCTTGCAAGGTCCTATATTCTTCATCATGAGTTTGGTATACTTTCCTTTTGGAAGTCTCTCCTTCTTCAAGTCTTCCATCACTAAGTCCCCAACTTTGAACTGGACATCCCTCTTCTTCAAATCTGGTTTTTCTTTATACTTTTCCACATTCTTTTGAAGGGTTTCCTTCAATTGCTGATGAATGTCCCTGATTGCAACAACAAAATCCTCTCCTTGAGCACTTCATCTATCAACTCCTTGCAGATCTCCTAGTTCATATACCCCTCTAGGGTGCATGCCATAGACTACTTCAAAAGGGCTTCTACCAATGCTCCTATTCATGGAGTCATTGTATGCAAATTCAGCCTGAGGTAAAATCAGATTCCAAGCTTGACCATGCTCCTTGGTAAGGAATCTTAAGAGATTTCCAAAAGATCTATTCACCACTTCAGTTTTTCCATCCGTTTTTGGATGGTATGTAGAACTAAAGGAAAGATTTGTGCCAAGTTTCTTCCACAAGGTCCTCCAAAAGTGACCAATGAATTTAGAATCCCTATTAGAAACAATGCTTAGAGGCAATCCATGTATCCTAACAACCTCCTTAAAGAAGAGACCTGCTATATGAGATGCATCATTGGTGCATTTACAAGGAAGAAAATGTGCCATCTTACTAAATCTATCAACTACCACAAAGATACTATCAAACCCTCTTTGGGTTCTAGGCAACACAATACAAAGTCCATACTTACACACTCCCAAGGCCTATTGGGAATGGGCAGTGGCTGATAGAGTGCTGCATTTGATGAAGTTCCCTTTTCCCTTTGACATATTGTGCAACCTTCCACATACCTTCTCACATCCACCTACAAATTTGGCCAATAATAAAACCTCCTAACTTGTTCTAAGGTCTTATCAAGGCCAAAATGACCTCCAAGGCCCCCACTATGTTTCTCCTTTATGATGTTCTCCCTCATTGAACATTTGGGCACACACAATTGGCTTCCTTTGAAGAGAAAATCATTCTGCAATAAAAATTTAGAGAATTCACCATGAAAAGAATTCAAATGCTGCTCACAAACATTGTATACCTCCTTGAAATATGAATCTTCATGATACATATCCTTTAATGCATCAACCCCCATGCTTTGGAGTTGGATCTCTTGCACTAAAAATGCCCTTCTACTGAGAGCATTTGCCACCTTATTTGCTTAGCCCTTCTTATGCTTTATTGTGAAAGTATAGGCTTGCAAAGACTCTACCCACTTTATGTGCTTATGATTGAGTTTGTCCTATGCATTCAAAAAAATAAAGGCATGATTATCAGTATAAACAACAAATTCTTTAGGTAACAAGTAGTTCCTCTAGTTTTTGAGGGCTTGGACCATAGCATACAGTTCCAAATAATATGAGGAATACTTTCTCTTTGCTTCATTCAACCTTTCACTGAAAAATGCAACTGACCTGCCTTCTTGGCTCAAAACAATCCCTATTGCTTGATTGCTAGAATCACACTCAATGGTAAAAAAATTATCAAAATTAGGGAGCACAAGTATAGGTTGCTATGCTACTCTCATTTTCAGATATTCAAACCTTTTATCAGCCTCATTGGTCCAAGAAAACTTACCTTTGTTACCTCCTTTGATGGTGTCCAAAATTGGTGCACAAATTTGGCTAAAGTTCTTAATGAACTTTCTATAAAAGCTTGCAATTCCATGGAATATTCTCACATCTCCCATGGATTTTGGTGTTGGCCAAGTAAGAATAGCATCCACCTTTGAAGGATCCATCTTCAAACTTCCCTTGGAGATGAAAAACCCAAGGTATACTAGTTCTTCCTTCATGAACTCACACTTTTCCATGTTGATCAACAACTTCTCCTCTTGTAACCTCCATAGTACCATGTTAAAGAGATTAAAATGTTCTTCTTTAGACCTGCTAAACACAAGAATATCATCTAAATAAACCACAACAAACTTTCCTATGAAAGGTTTCAATACCTCATTCATAAGGTGCATAAAGGTACTAGGGGCATTTGATAACCCAAAGGGAATCACCAACCACTCATAGAGCCCTTCATTAGTCTTAAAATTTGTCTTCCATTCATCCCCCTCTCTGATCCTTATCTGATGGTACCCGCTCTTTAGATCAATCTTGGAAAAGTAAGATGCTCCTGATAGACAATCCATGAGGTCCTCCATTCTTGGCATTGGGAACCTATATTTGATTGTGGTCCTATTAATGGCTCTTGAATCAATTCAAAACTTCCAATTCCCATCCTTCCTTGGTGCTAGGATAGTAGGAACAACACATGGGCTCAAACTCTTCTTCACTAGCCTTTTATCCATCAAGTCTTGCACTTGTCTTGCAATCTCCTCATTTTGAGTAGGTGTCATCTTGTATGCAGCCTTATTGGGCAATGTAGCCCTTGGAATCAGATCAATATGGTGGCTTATATCCCTAATGGGAGGTAGGGAACTAGGTAACTCATTCATCGTTATGTCCTTGTACCTTTCCAACAACTCTTGGAATTATTTTGGTGCATCTTCCTTCTTCTTTGTGGGTCAATCTGCTTCACTCTTTGGCTTCATAATCAGGAAGAATCCTTTTCCTTCTCCTTCCTTCAAGGTCTTCATGAACTCCTTCTCACCCATCATCAAAACACTAGGCCCTTCATGCTTTACCTTATCTTCTTCTACGAGAGGTGAAAGGTTGTAAGTCTTCCCATCCTTCACAATGGAGTATGTGTTCTTCTCCCCATCATGCTTGGTCTTCCTATCAAACTTCCAAGGCCTACCAAGCAGCAAGTAGCACACATCCATAGGGATGATGTCACATAAAACCTTTTCTTTGTATGGCCCAATGCTGAATTCTACCCATACTTGCTCATCCACCAAGACCTATTGTCCTTTACTAAGCCATGAAACTTTGTATGGGTTAAGGTGAGAAATAATTTTCAAATTCAACTTTTCTACCAACTCAATTGAAGCAAGATTATCAATTGATCCTGAATCCACTACTATCCTACACACTTTACCTTGTACCTTGCAATTGATTCTGAAGAGCGCTTTCCTTTGTGGGGGTTCTTCAAGGATTGGCACCTTAAGTAACATTCTCCTAATCATCAAGGACTCTCCAAATTTTGATGTAAGGTTTACTATAGGTGAAGTCACACTTTATTCATCCTCATGCACTAGTTGTTTCCTCCTCTCTCCACCATGAGAGCTTGAGCCTTTCTTTTTAGGACATTTGAATGATGGATGTCCAAGCTGGTTACAATTGTAACATCTCCCTAAAAACTGATTTGAGCCTCTTCCTCCATTAAATCTACCCATGCCATTGGGTCTCCTACCCTTGAATCCCCCTCTATTACTTGAGTCTCCACTTGGTTCATTGTGGCTAGATTCTTCTTGATGTTTTTGGGACTGATTTCTACTCCTACCTCTGAAATTTCTACCTCTTCCTCTATTTTGTTGCTCTTCTTTCCTTCTTATCTTCTCTTCAGACCTATATGCAACTTGTATGCAATCTTCCATAGTCTTGGGAACAACCAAAATAATCTTATCTTGAATATTAAGTCTTAGGCCATTGATATACCTGGCCACTTTTTCCTTCTCACTTTCTTCATGACTACATCTCATGCTCAACTTGTAGAATTGCTCAGTGTAGGATGAAACATCCATGTCTTTTTGTTTCAGATTATGCCTCTTTCTATACTCCTGCACTTCATGATCAACAAGAAGCAATTGTGCCTTCAACCTATGCACCATCCTATCCCATGAGTTAATCATGGATTTACCCATCTTGACCCTTTCTCCTTGGCTAAAATTCCACCATGTCAAGGCGGATCCCTTCAACTCTATTTTGGAAAACTTTACTTTCTTATTCTCTGCCATGTCTTTGTATTCAAAATAGTTATTTAGAGCCTCCACCCACTCTAACACTTCATCCACATCCATCTTTCCACTATATACCAAAAAATCAATCTTTACTTCAAAGGATTCTCCTTTGGATTCTTGTAAGGCTTCAAGGAGTCTTCTCTCATGAGGGGGTATCTCTTCCCCCTGAGGGTTCTCTTCATTTTCTTCACCCTCTGGCTCTTCTTCAGAGGAACTCTCTTCCTCAACTACCACTTCTCTTCTCCTTTCTCTTGCTTTCAAGGCCTCTATCTCTTCTCTCAAGCCCTTCAATTCTCTTGAAACCACCAGTCCAGCTTTTGGAGGCATGATGTCTTCCCTTCAACAACTACTTGCAATCAAGCTCTAATACCACTATGATGTAAAGTGGCAGGGAAGGAAAAAATCACAATCACAAATGGAAAAGTCACTCCACTCAATGCTTCTCTCAAATACTCTTATGAGGAGTCCTAAACTCCACTATTCCTTCAAGGAAGAAACCTCTCACACCTAGGGTTATAAACTCAAACCACCCAAGAGATTTAGAAACACTTGAAACATGTTTACATAGACCAAATCAAGGTTCAACAACCCACCTTGCACCTAGGGAACAACAATTATCCTTCATTCCAATGACTTAGGCCTCTTTTACATTGAAGGCTTTTAACTTCACCCGGTAGGACAGTCAATTTGAAATCCACATGGAGGACTGTTATGACACCAAACCACTAAACTTGAGATCCCAAAATGGACTCCTACAAAGCCTCAAAACCTCTCTTCTTGACTGTTAAAGAATAATCCACAATGGCCTATTATATCGCTGCTCTAAGAGGCCTAATCCAAATACCTACACCTGGGTCTTGACTACCTAGGCTCTCCCTTGCACCCCAAAGCTATAATTTAGACTCCTACAGGTTATTTACACCTTTCAACATCATCCCTAAGTGCTCCATAAACAGATTTCTCCAATACAAGCAAAAAACTCAATCTTTTTGCTTAATAATTAGGCTTGCCACATAGAGATGTCAAGCCAAAATTCATACACAACTTCCAACACCCAGCCTTCAATTATCCAAAACCATGAGAACATAATAATACACCCTTATATCTTCCATCCCACCGAGATTTAGTAGTTTTCCAAAGTGTGAATGGAAGAAATATACATTTTCCACCCAAAACCCTAATTTTAAGGGTTTTTCGACCACCTGATAGAGAATTTAGGATATCTGCCTTATTTATGAATGAAGTCTCACCACTCCAATTCCAAAATTAAGCTTATTCAATCCTCTTTCCAACCATTATGGGCTTGGAGCATAAAAATGATTGTACAAACCATACCAAATACAGGAACAACAAGTTTTTAAGGAAAAATGTAGGAAAACAACAGTTTCTTATTGAAAACTTCTTCAAAAAACCAACATCAACCTTGCCTCAACCAAGAGAGGCATATTTGAAGTCTTACCAAATCCCTCCAAAATCCAATAACTACCTTTTGAAAATAGAGATGTTGGAAAACAACTAATTTGATGCTTTGACTTCTAATTGCCTAGTTAAGGCAATGTGAGCAACTTCTACCAACTCGACCACAAAGAGCCTTCCAAAATGTGTCAAAGGCATTTAAAACCTTCTCAAAAAGTAAGGTGACTCCCGTCAAGTGTCTAGATACAGCAAGGCATCCTTTTTTTCTTATTTTTCCAAGGTGCACTAGACTTACAAAAGGAGGATGGAGACCTTGTTTATACAAAGGAGTTGGTCACCAAGACCAAAAATTCAACCAAAACCTAAAAGACCTATTACAAAACATTTGAAATGGTCCTTAGGACCTTATTCCACCACCAAAACCAAGAAACAAAACTCGCCAAGCATATTAGGTCCCTTGGACCCCTAGGTGCTCCTGCACTAGGATTCAATCGTTTTCAACCGTTTAGTTTTACGAGTCAAACTCACTGACCCATGTTTCTTGAGTAGTGGTTCACAAGAACCCAAATCTCATAATGAATGGTCCAATCAGCACCCATTGCAATTAGAGGATGTTGAATTATTGCAAATTGATGAAATGCAGGGATGCTAGCTCTCTTTGTCTATGGGAAGATGATCTCTCATATGTAGCACCCTTGTTTTTTTGAAGTAATAGACACGTGGTTTAAAAAAAGAATATAATAATATAAAAAAGTATATTAGTACCAAATTGGACTACTCAGTCCTAACCAGCCATGTGAGAGGATGTATCTATTTGGAAAACCAAGATGTTTGTCACTTACTCATTGCATGTGAGAGGATGTATGCATTTGGAAAACCAAGTTGTTTGTCACTTATGAATACAATCTCTTAAAACTTTAGTCATTTGTGTCACACCAATCCCTTGCCTTGTAAAATTTGGTCTTTGAAGTACAAGAGCCAGCATAATGGCACAAAACTATGGAGAAACATGTATTGTACAATGTATAAGGTTTGTAAAGAAGAATGTATTAAGTTTAACATATGAAGATGATCCGATATCTACTGTTCACTCTATATGAAAATAGCTCTGAAAACCATTGCATTTACAACTTCAGAAGTAGTTGCTATACATTCAATACTAAATAATTATGTCAGGAAAATTGTCACAAAAATAACCTCAAGGGAAAGGAAAACAAAATAAACAAAAACTTTAAATCACCAAATGATCATTTCACAGTTCAAAATATCTCCATGTGAAGAAAAAAACAAGGGTCTAACACTTTGTATTACAATAATTTTATATATGAAAACATCCATAGATAAAACCACAGAATCAATGCCTTCATTTACCAAATAACAACAGACCTGTTTTAGAATGAAATAAAATAAAAAAAAAACTAAAAGGGATCTGGCTGTGTACAGATTTCTAAAAAAAAATCATTGAAATCATGGCAAGTGAGTTACCTCATGATTTTTCACAAGTTATGTTGTGCTTTCAATGATGCTGGTGAGAAAAATGGTTAGAGTTTGCAGGAAAAAATATTACAAAACACTACCAAAGCAGAATTTAAGAAAAAATGAGATGAACCAAAATGAGTCTCCATATAGCTGCGACTTCAATCTATTCATAATAAACGAAAAGTAGGTCTAAAAATATTGGGCTTTAGAGCTACTAAATTCTTGAGCTTGGGACAAGATTTTTGTAGCCTTTTAAATAAAAATTTTGGTTGCGAGTTGAAATTTGTTTTCAAATGTGAGGCGAGGAATGTTTCAACTGTCTGGAAGTTGTTTTTTGTGGTGTGAGACAACTTTCCAAGTGAAAAGTGCTAATAAATGTATCCTTATTTCTAATCAAAACATTCCCAGATGAAAATCCCCCTTCTATTATGCTTTGATGGATGTCCATACCCTATTCCAAAGCTTCCATTTTGGAACAAGCAGAGAGGATGTTGGCAAAGGTTGCAGAGTCTAGCTTTATACCTGCAAATTGCATTTGCTTGAAAGTTTCTAAAGCCTTTTCAACAGATCTAATTTGTGTATATCCTGTAATTATTGCAGTTCATGAGACCACATTTCTTTGAGGCATTTTTTCAAACACTTCAAGTGCCTTGTCTATGATCCCACATTTAGCATACATGTCTACAAGAGCAGTTGCAACTACAATATCTGACAAAATTCCTATATCCTTAATGCTTTGATGGATGTCCATACCCTATTCCAAGGCTCCCAATTTGGCACAGGTGGGTATGAAGAGGGTTCACAAAAGGTGTGAAGTTCAAAACAAGATGACATTAGATGAATTACACTTAAATGTGTAAATTTTTAACATTCCTTTTGTAAAACATTGAATTTAAAATAAAAGCTAGTAGAAAGATAAATGAAATTTCTATGCCTAGTTATAGTGAGGAAAATGTTTTGACAAGGGAGCAAAGGATCCAACATGAAGACATCCAACTATGGAGGTACAAGATTCCTAACTAGGGCATCTATTTGAAGAGATACATGATGCCAAATTAGGATATTTGTGAAGTGAAAAATAGACACAAAATTAAACATTTTGAGTTTTTGTTGAAGATATTGGCATCCAATTAAACAATTTTAGAGGTTTTGATCAAGACATTCATGTGACAGCCTCAATCAAATTCCCTACAAATATCTACACATAGGCCACATCTCTCACTACTTGCACACATTCTCTGGACCAACCTCCTTAAAGAATCTCTAAGGATTTGGAATTGATTATCCGTATCCTTGCAATGCCATGAATAATCAACTACTCTGAGGAAGTAAGGGCCCTCTATACATGTGACCATTATGTTGATGAAATTGTATTCCTTCTATTTTATCTGGTGAAAACTCTCAATTTTTGGTGAGTTTACCTTTTATAGTATCTATTCTCATATTTCAAAGGTTACAGATCAAGAGGATGAGTTTAGTATGGTGAATAATCATTGCCCTAGTCTGAAAATAGGGTTTTATGAGTAAAGATGGAGGTTAGAGTCTAGGGTTTATAAAAATACCTTTAGAAGTGGACTTTACATGGAATAATAAGCTTGTGTAGACCAAATAAATAGTGATTCAAGTATTGGTTGTGAGAGTTTGGGTTTGGAGATAGAAGAAACTAAAGACCCATGTGATAGCCAAGGCCTAAAGAGGCATAATTTTGACTAAGACAATCAATTTTGAATCATTTGGTCCAAAGGACCTATACCCCACTTTGACATATGTTTTAACTAAGACAAAAAGGTATCTAAAGGTGTGGTTAGAGTTGGGTAAATGCGTTTATCCTAGGAGAAAAGCTCTAACAGACCGTTTTGCAGACCTATAAGCTTTGCATTTAGTTTATGCTTCTTCATTATATATGTTGGCAAAGGTTGCGGAGTCCGGCTTTAAACCTACAAATTTCATTTTCTTGAAAGTTTCTAAATCATTTTCAACAAATCTAATTTGTGTATATCCTACAGTTATTGCAGTCCATGAGACCGCATTTCTTTGAGGCATTTTGTCAAACACTTCAAGTACCTTTTCTATGATCCCACATTTAGCATACATGTCTACAAGAGCAGTTGCAACTACAATATTTGACAAAATTCCTCTATCCTTTATGCTTTGATGGATGTCTATACCCTGTTCCAAGGCTCCCAATTTGGCACCTAGAACCCAATCTAAAATTGATTCCATTGAAAACCTGTCATAGCTGCAACACTTGAATATAATAGAGTGTGGAGGTTTAAAGAAGCTCCTTGATTCCATTGGCAAGTTGTCACAGCTGCAAAACTTGAGCATAGAAGGGTGTAAAAGTTTAAATAACCTCCTTGATGCTATTGGCAACCTGTCGCAGCTGTAACACTTGATCATAGAAGATTGTAGAGGTTTAAATAACCTTCCTTATTCCACTAGAAACCTGCCACATCTGTAGTACTTGAAAATTGTAAGTTGTAGAGGTTTAAATAACCTCCCTGATTCCATTGTCAACCTATCACAAATGTAGCACTTGAACATAATAGGAAGTTTCAAAGATTTAAATAACCTCCTTGATTATATTGACAATCTATTGCAGCTATAACATTCAAAAGTAAAATATTGTCATGGTTTAAATAACCTCCTTGATTCCATTGGCAACTTGTCACAGCTAAAACCTTGAACATAGAAGGGTGTGAAAGTTTAAATAACCTTCCTGATTCCATTGGCAACCTGTCACAACTACAACACTTGAACATGGTAGGGTCTATAGATTTAAATAACCTCCCTCATTCCACTGGCAACCTGTCACAGTTGTAGCACTTGAACATAGAAATGTGTAAAATTTTAAATAACCCCCCTGATTCTATTTCCAACCTGTCATAGCTACAACACTTGAACATAGAATACTGTAGAGGTTTAAATAACCTTCCTGATTCCATTGGCAACTTGTCACATTTGTAACACTTGAAAATAGAAAGTTGTAGAGGTTTAAATAACCTCCCCAATCCCATTGTCAACCTCTCAGAGCTGCAACACTTGAATATAATAGGAAGTTTTAAAGGTTTAAATAACCTCCTTGATTCTATTGACAATCTATTGCAGCTGCAACATTCAAAACTAAAATATTGTCATGGTTTAAATAACCTCCTTGATTCCATTGGCAACTTGTCACAATTGCAACACTTGAACATGGTAGGGTCTATAGATTTAAATAGCCTCCCTGATTCATTGGCAACTTGTCACAGAGTAATAACAAAATGACTTGGTTTATTAGAACCACAAGCAACTATAATGCCACTCCGACTAACTATACTATGTTAGTCATGCGTATGATACTTTTTCCCTACATTATCAGTTAAAAATAATGAAAGATGCACATCCAAGTTGGGATGGTCCACCTTTATATCACATTGCTTTATTGCCTCTTCCTTGTATTTGGCTTGCATGTCTGATATGAGGGGCAAGTTAGAATGCACATACATCAATTCCTTTGAGCATGGCACAATGTGCCCTACCTAGTTTCAATCAATGCATGCAGGAAGCTGAAGGAGCATGCCAAATGCAATTTGGCCCGGGATTGGGACATATGATTTTCCTAAGTCATTGCTTATCTTGTTGCTAATTCTCTTTCTAAACTGTAACTTGAATAATGAGATTTTTTATTAATCCCAATATATCCCAATCTCTTTGAGTAAAATATTCTTTTGTGTTTGAGAATTTGTTATCTGGTAGAGGTAATGTAAATGGCTCTCATGTTGTGACTAAACTTATCAAAATGGTTAAGTAGCAATGGGAGAAGATTGACAAAATGATGAGAACAAACAAGATATTTTACAAGGTGGTGAAGAACTTCATGGGGGTTTGCCTATCAATTTCTGGGACCTGACAAATCCCTATTTCATGAGATATTAACAATTCACTTATCAACAAAAGGAATAAGGCCAATCCCTAATTTTTTGGTTCTTGCTAAAACTACAATTTAGTTGGCTCATTTTCTCTTTTATTGTTTTCTGCATAATTTTAGATAGCCAGTAAGATCCTGTGACTTTGGTTTGGCCACTCACCTTGTATGGACTTTAATTCTCTTTGTACTTGAAAGACTTATGCTACCTAATCATATAAATCAGAAAAATGAATCCACCCATATAGAGACAAAATCAAAGATATATTACATGGTTGCTCGTATTCCTATCACCTGCTTCTATCATTTTTTACTGGTCCAAGGTTCTGAAGTTT